>PVKC010005736.1:0-19026 GCA_004027635.1 Crocidura indochinensis | reverse complement strand
TCAGGAATACTTACTGCAATTAGAAACACCCTTTGAAATGTCTATTGGAGCAAAGCATAAGGTTTTGCATTGTTGGAGTTTTTGTTGACTAATTAGATTATAACAAGCTGAGAGTACAACCTCAGAGTGGAGGAGGACAGACAGACATGCTTGGTTGAAAGAGCAGCTCACTGATGTGAAAAAGCTAGGGAGTCTGGCCCCTAGACACTGGGAAGGGATTGTGGGACAGAGTGGAATTGTATCTGAAAAGAGGATTTATTGAATTAGAGCACAAAAATAAATCTGAGTAATGAGAAATCTTTTGGGAAGGAGAACATAAGGGGATATTGGGAAGTACCCAAGTTCCTCAGGAATTATTCCTAACTCTGTGATTGAGGGACTATTCATGGTGCTGGGATTGAACTTGAGTTGCTCACATGCAAGGCAAACACTTCACCCTTCTATTGTCTTTCTCACCCCCAGAGTGGAACTGTAGAGTAAAGAGAAGGCATGGTGTGGTGACTTCTCATATTATTTCATTTAGTCTTCTCCAGAGCTTTCCAAGAAACACACTCTGCTCTCAGCAGAGGCTAAGAAGACTATTAGTTGTCTACAGCTACCAGTTTGTCAGTGATAGAACTGGAATTAGAACCCATTGGCCTGTTCCTAACCCCACTTTCCTTTCATCATAAGATGTGAGAGGTAGGAAGGTGAAGAAGACGTGTTTTGATAACCTTACATATATCAGTTATAATTGTGGTCACTGAAGTTTGAGTCTAATTCAGATATACAGGCCTTCAGGTGCCTCTTGGGTAAACCAAATCCACTCACACTGATATGCAGAGTTTAAAGTAGGGGAAAGCTGGACAATCTCAGGGTGGCGTAAGACTGTAAAAAAGAAATCATGACCTTTATGGTTAAAGATTTATTAAGTCACCACAATGTACTGGGCATAGAGATAGAGTTGACCTTTGCCCTCTGGAAACTCAGAGTAAATATACAAGATTTATAAAAGCAGAATGCTTAATGGCAGACTAGAAATTTTAGGAATGTGCAAGTTTCAGAATCCTACTTAGCAGAGTTTAAAATGTGGCCTGAAAAGAAGCTAAAGTGGAGAAAATCGTGGGAGTTTTCTAGTCTCATCAGCCTGGGCTCCTTAACCTTTGTTATTTGCATCAGTTAGGATGAATTTCTTTATTTCTCTGGGGCTGAGCTTCCTTTCTCATCCAAAAATGATTACATATGTCTGATAGCTTTAATATAAAGAACAGATGAAATAATGTGTACAAAAATCCAAGAATGGTAAATTCTAAATAAATGATAGTGATGGTTATTAAAAATTTTCCAGATAATACTTTCCCCAGAAAACATATAAGCACTTGTCCCTGGTATTCAGAGCCTCTTATAGTTTGGCATCTACTTACCTCCCCAGTCTTAATTTATGCTCCCTTTTCTCACTACCTGGCCAACATCTCTGCATATTCATTTCATGATGCCTTGTCCTCATACTCCTGCCTTTAGATTTACAGCAGTTTTCAGCTATCCTGTTGGCTTCTGGGTGGTTCCTGAGATTTAGAGGAAGGACCTGCTGCTGGGAAGGTTTCTCTAATAATATTAAGATGTTATTTGTTGGTTTTTTTTTTACTTCTTATTGTTTGCATTGATGGTGCAAAAGGATTGACTTGTTAGAAGTAAAGGAATCCCAATAATTGCTGTATTTATTACCAACACACATTGATGATAAAATATATATCAACCTTTCCTTTTCTATAAAGGTTTGTCCCAAGATCCTCATTGGATAAAAGGCACCATAGTAAATACTAATCTTTACTATGTATAGTTTATAAATTGTTTTACTCTGTGCACCTATGATAATGCTTAAATTTTTGTGCATTAGGCACAGCAAGTGATTAACAATAAGAAATTAGGGCTGGAGTGATAGCACAGTGGGTAGAGTGTTTGCCTTGCACACGGCTATCCCAGATTCCTTCCTCCCAAAGCATTTCATATGGTCCCTCAGCCTGCCAGGAGTAATTTCTGAGCACAGAGTCAGGAGTTACCTCTGAGCACTACCTGGTGTAGTCCAAAACCAACCAATCAACAAAATAATAAATTGCAACTATCCATTTTCCTAAAAGTTGTGTAAATGTTCTTGCTCTCTAACTCTCAACTCTTAACTCTCTTTTCTTGAATGCTGTGCTTTGGGACCTCCTTAACCATAGACTGTCCATAAATAACTAAAACTATAGTGAGATTGCTGATAATGAGGAATCGCTGTTCTAATTTCATATAAGAATATTCATAGTGAAACAAACATTACAGATGTTATTAAATCATGACTTCTAAGTATACCCTTTTGTTAAAAATAAAAAAAGGCAACTAACTTCATTTCAAAGCCAATTGTCACTTACCACAACCACATGGAATGTTCATCTCAAAGACAATATGGAAGCGTTCAGGGTCATGGTCAGAAATGCAGAGCCCACCCATACCTAAAACTTTTTCAGTGGCATGTGTGTAGCTACCATGTAAAATATTAGTATTATAGTAGCAATACGCCCTTTCATCTCACTGACCTTCTGACTTTAATACATGGCAGAAATTCTATGGAATATTCCAGCAATGTATTTAGGGGTGAAACACAGCACCACTATCCACTTAGGCAGCTCAAGTGTGACATGCAGGGTCTCTTCTTCAATGGTATGATGTGGAGTCCTATTTGTGTGTTTCCCAGGACATATTTTTTAATGCTTTTATGTGTAATGAGCTTGGAACATACATTTCTGAACATTATGCCCAGTTTGTCTAGATTTAAAAACAAAAAACGTTTGTTGGGGGCCAATAGTACAGTGGTAGGGCACTTGCCTCACATGCAGCCAACCCAGATGAACTCTGGTTCAATCCTGGATATCCCATATGATCCCCTGAGCCTGCCAGGAGCGATTTCTTAGTGCAGAGCCAGGAGTAATCCCTGAGTGCTGCAGGGTGTGGCCCCAATAACAACAACAACAACAACAACAACAACAAGCATTAGTGCAATTGAACTATGGCTTAACTTGTACCTTTTAATATGGAACAGCATTTTGATTCAAAAGACAATTTTTTTTGAGTCAGAGTTGAGTGTTGGCTAATATTTTCACAAATATGATCTGTCTCTGTAACTTCCAGGAAAAACAGCTGGCATTATTTGTTGCCAATTTTGGAGTTGAACTTTCTAGCAAAAATTAGAATTTTGGTAGCCTTCTAGTTACAAATGTAAGCTTGAAAATATTCACAGTAATTTAATACCTTTTAATGAGTTCTGTGGTACTATTAACAAATGAAGTTTTCCAAACACTCTATAATAAAATGTCAACATTTTGAAGATCAAAATTTTTCAAATGACCAGTGAATGGAATAATAGAGTTGTGAATGAGTAAAAGATCCCTGCCAGGTCCAAATAAGTCAATGGTTTTTATAGTACCAGGAACATTTATTGGTCTTGCTCCAGAGTTCATGCTATAGTTATCTTTAAGAACTTAATACTTCCTAGTCCAGCCCTTAATGAAAAAAATATGGAGATTACTCCATACTGGAAATCAAGCTCCCATTTGATCTAGCTATACTACTTCCAGGGATATACCCTAGGAACTCAAAAACACAGTACAAAAATCCCTCCCTTACACCTATATTTATGTTTATTGCAATACTATTTACAATAGCCAGACTCTGAGATGTCCTTTAACAGATGAATGGCTAAAGAAATTGTGGTATATATACACAATGGAATATTATGCAGCCATCAGAAGAGATGAAGTCATGAAATTGTCCTATACATGGATGTACATCGATCTATTTTCTGAGTGAAATAAGTCAAAGGGAGAGAGATAGACACAGAATAGTCTCATTTATCTATGGGTTTTAAGAAAAAATTGAAGTAATTCATTGAGATGGGGGCTGGAAAAACCGACTCAAGATATGAAGCTCACCACAAAGAGTGATGAGTGCAGTTAGAGAAATAACTGCTTTGAGAATTATCATAGCAATGTCAATGAGTGAGGTATGTAGAAAGCCTGTCTTGAATACAGGTGGGGGTTGGGGGAGAAGGAGTTGGGGGCATTGGTGATGGGAATGTTGCACTAGTGAAGGGGGAATGTTCTTTTTATGTCTGAAACCCAACTACAATTATGTTTGTAATCACAGTGTTTAAATATTTATTTAAAAAATTAAAAAGTGGAGGCCAGGCAGTGGCACTGGAGGTAAGGTGCCTGCCTAGCCTTGTGCTAACCTAGGACGGACCGCGGTTCGATCCCCCAGTTCCCCATACAGTCCCCTGTGCCTGCCAGGAGCGACTTCTGAGCGAATAGCCAGGAGTAACCCCTGAGCGTCACCAGGTGTGGCCCAAAAACCAAATAAATAAATAAATAAATAAAAAGAAATTAATACTTCTTGTCTTACAAACTAAAATTGTTATAAAAATATGAAAAATAAATTACAAGCACACAAAGGAAAAGAGAAAGAAATTCTGTTTGTTGAGATTTAGTGTTTTATCACAGGAAAAAAACACAATTATATGAAAAAGGCTATATATGCTTTCTTTTTTCAACTTAATTTCCATATGAGCTTGAATTTTATTCATATATTTAAGCTCAAACAACATGTCTAGCAGATTAAATATAGAAGCAGATAAGAGAACTCAGCTAGTTTTCACTAGGCCAGACATTAAAAAGATTTATAAAATGTAAAACTATATTAATCCTTTCATCATTTTCTTTAGTTTAGAAAGAAAATTTTCCTCAATTTACATTATAAATATTATTACAAAATTGAATTTGTTATTGCTATTTTTAAATGATTTAATAATCAACTATTTTGAATATTTCTGTTTTGGTTTATAAATATCTCTTTATATGAGACACAGATATAAGTTTGTTAGTATTTCTGATAATTCTCAAAAGAGTAAAGAAGTTCTCAAATTTCAAAGTGAGAAACCATTGATTTGGAGTCAAGTTTCCTCCATGTCCAGGAAAGATATCCATTCAATCAAATAGGCTAGTAAGGATTTTTGAATTCTTGTAGACTGGAAGCAATAATCTATTAATTGGCATTATCTTATCTTGTCCCTCTCTATTTATAAATACATTTTTAGAAAATATAAATATACCTTACAGTCTATGCATGGCACACAGTCCAGTGTTATTGCACCTGTGGGGGAGTGTGAAGAATTTTGCTAGTGTGAGGAATGTATATAGTATATAGTACATAGAAGTTTTCTTTTTAGTTGGCATCATTATCCTGATATTCTGTTGCAAATATGGTAGAACCTAATTTACAAACTGAAAGAATAGTTGTCTGAATTAGTAAAATAGTAGAACTTTAAATATACTTACTTACTATGTATATATACATATATACGCACATGCATAATATATTTGGCATTTATCCATTGGACAAGAATAGTACATACTTAATCCAGAAAACATGTAAATTACATTAGTAAATCAAGTAAATCTGCAAAAGATCAAAGCCCATAGTTGTCTTCTAGATTCGAAAATCTTTTAAAGACCAGGAAATATTATAGCAAATAGGGTGCATACCTGTTGTGTGCCTGGCCCAGGTTGATGTCTGCTTCAAGTCACCAACTGCACCTCCAAAGTCTCCCAAGTATTGCCAGAGTATCTCTGAACATTGCTGGAAATGCCCTCCACAATATATTTAGTCTCAAAATGTAGAGAATGTCAATCAATATTTTTGCCTATTACTGTCCAGGGCATATAACAACCACATATCATTTCAGAAAATTAGATCCTGTGGATGTAAGTTTTGTATCTTTTCCATGACCTTCTTTATTCTTTGAAAACTTTATTTTTAGTCATTCTGTTATGTTTCCATGATGCACATTAAAATAGTTTCTGATTTATTGTTGGTGTTTTCCCTTAGTCATACTGTGACGAACATTCTTGTAGTAAAATAATCCTGATTTGTTCAGGATAAATTTTTAGAAATGGGATTCTTAGATCAGCAGACTTCCCAAATTTAGTTTGTGCAGTTAAAAATCTTGTAACTTAAGAAATGATGAAAGTGTCATGTGTAGACAATATGAGGCCATGGAAAGGAGGAGGTCCCTGAGAGCTTTCCTGTGTGGGATCAATTTATATAACCACATTAGGTCTCTGGGGATCGAGAAGTGTTGGAGGTGGCAGTTCTGTCATGTCAACTCTTGAGGGAATAGCTGTAGGGAACTCAGTCTGGATGATGGAAACCAAGCTTAAATCATCTAAAGATGACAAAATGAAAAAATCAAAATATTGAGTTGTGCTTTGAATTTTCAGAAGCATCAGAAAGCTAGAATATGGAACCAGAGTAATAGCACAGCAGTAGGGCATTTTCCATGCACGCGGCTGACTCAGTATAGATGGTGATTTGATCCCCACTGTCCCATATAGTCTCCTGAGCCAGGGTCAATTTCTGATAACAACAACAAACAAAAGCAAAAGAAAGTTAGAATAGGGATCATCTGACCAAGGTAAGGTTCTCAAATCACAGTGAACTTAGTCTTAGAAAGATTCCATAGCTTTGGGGCCAGGCATTGGCGCTAAAGGTAAGGTGCCTGCCTTGGACGAACAGCGGTTCGATCCCCCGGTGTCCCATATGGTCCCCCATGCCAGGAACGACTTCTGAGCGCACAGCCAGGGGTAACCCCTGAGCATCACCGGGTGTGCCCCCCCAAAAAAAAAGATTCCATAGCTTTACCACCTTGTCATAAATGTTCCTGGAGTTCACAAAGATGCAGCAACATCTTTTGGGGTTCAGAAGGAGCCAAGACTGATGCACCAGATCTCAAAGCTCAGACCAGCATTTATGCTCAACTGGCATAACTTGGTAGTTGTCCTCTTCAAAGTAGTCTAGGAAATAGTCACTCTGGTATTGGATGTTGTGTCTGCTTTCCACCAAGACACCTCAAAAAGGTCAATCCTTAATGTGGAAGACCAGTTCAGATTAAGTTGTCAAGAGTGACTAATAATTAACACAGTGAATTGTCAAATACCCAGTAACATAAAATCCATTTCAGAAGGTCAGAGAGCAATTTTAGAAGATGACAGACTTTTAGAAGTCTGAGAGGCAAACTGTTTACCATAGTGGGAAAGTTAGCTTGGATTTAGAAAGGGCACATGTGTGGCAAATGTTTCTAGAGATCTTTATTGAAGGAAATAGTAGGGATACATAGCTACTTGCTACTTACATATCCTTTAGTCAAAGATCAGGCTATCTCTTTAGGGGGAAGGGCAACCTCTTAGAACAACTTTGGGAAAGATGCACGTCTGGAGTAGTAAGGGAAGAAGAGGATATCTACCTACCCATTCCATTCAACTAATCAATGTGGTGACTGATGTCACAGTCAGATTGACTTCACATCTGGTGAATCTTTTTTTAACTGGTTCCTTAGACAATAGTTGGTGGAAATAGTCTTATGTGCCTGATTGAGGATGCTGACTCTATATCCTTTCCTTCTTCCTGGATCCTATTGATAGGAGTTTAATATAGAGTATCAGACTGGAGACTCTCACTGTCCTTAGTCTCTGCATTCCTGCCTCTCTACTTAGGGAGTGTTTAAATATTAAACTGAGGTGCATCGAGACTTTCAAGAGTTTACTTGAGCAAACACTGATTCCAATCCCATGGCAGCATTCCAGAGTGGTCAGGCGCTCTCCACCAACAGGAACAGGGGTCAGACTTTGCTAGATAAGAGGAAAAAGTCAAGCAAGAGATGACTTGATTGGCTATAGCCCAAAGGGTTGACTTGTGGGAGAAATTCTAATGGGCTGTTTGTGATTGGTTTTCTTTAGGATTAGAGGTTTGCTCATATAGTTGCCAAGGCATTTGAGGCACTTGAATCTAATGGCCTTCTTGTTTGATTAATAAGGAAAATAAATCAAAGTCACTCTACCTTTCTTTTTGATTTCCTGGGGTCGAAACAATAGTACAGCAGGTAGGGCACCTGCCTTACACACAGCCAATGTCCAATCCTCCATAGCTCCATATGGTCTTCGGCCAGAAGAATTGATTGCTGAGTGCAGTGCCAGGAGTAAGTACTGAGCACAGCTGTTTGTGACCTAAAAAAACAAAATAAAACAAAAAAAAATACAAACCCACCAAATTAAATTAACTTATTAAATTAATGAATTAAACAATTAAAATTGTGTAATCTTTAAAGGAATTTTATAAATATTTTTTAATTTCTCCCCAAAATTATAGAGCACTGATTGTTTTTTTTTTAGTTTTTCTTTGCAAAGGATCCACACTCGCTGGTTCTTGGTGCTTATTCCTAGCAGTGCTCAGGGAGATCAGGCGATCTTGGGTTGATCCTGGGGCTCCCACTTGTTGAGTATGAGACCCAGTCCTTTGAATGATATTCCCATCTTGAGATAATTGAATTAAAAGTCTATTTTAATCCAAAATGAGAAATAACAGTTCCCAAGTTGAAAAAAGTTAACAAAAAGATGCATCTGGTCTGGACTTCTAGGATACCTGCTTGAAAATGTGAGCTTTTATGTAGGTGGTCATTTGGGCAGAGAGGGTGACAACAGGAGTGAGAGGAATTTTGGAGTTTGTATTTCTGGCTATATTATCGTTTTCTCTCTTAATAGCAGAACTTCTGGTGCTAGACTAATAGTACAGTAGGTAGTGCACTTGCTTTGCATGCAACTTACCCAGGTTTAATCTTTGGCAACCCATATGGTACTCTGAGCCTTCCAGGAGTGATCCTTGAGTTTAGAGCCAGGAATAAGCCCTGAATACCACTGTGTGTGACCCAAAAGCAAAGAGAGAGAGAGAGAGAGAGAGAGAGAGAGAGAGAGAGAGAGAGAGAGAGAGAGAGAGAGAAAAGCAGTGCTAAAGGTTGAGAAATGGATTGTGTGAGTTTATAGATGAGAAAAGAAGGGTTTGCACAAGAAGCTTATTTGGAGTGAGTGTGATTTTCCAAGTCTCAATTCCATTATTAAAAAAGGGGATTGCAACAAGGGATGATGTCATCTGCTGGAAACATAGAAGCACAAGGACACTAAGACTGCTGCATTGCTTCATTCCTGTTCTTGCCAAGCAGCCATTGAAACTGTGGAGCTAGATGACTTGGGATCATTTTTTTGGTAAAACACCTGAATGTAGGTCTATTTTTCAGGACCTTCAAATCTATTCACTTAAAGACCCCCCAATCTCTACCTTACTCTGTTCCTGGTTTGAATTCCTCCTTTCCAAGCTAGATTACTTCTAGCATAGATATCCTAAATACATAGTTCATTTCATTCACACATCTGAGATACCATATGCTAATTTGTAGCAGTCCTTAGAATAAAATAAAGGAGACAAGTAGAAAATTTCCTGCTCAGGCTCCCTCCCTATTCCACCCACCAAGTCTCCCCCCCACCCCAACAAGACTGTTTAAGATGGAGAACAGCTTGCCTAATAGCACTGCATCTCCCGTCCCAGATGGAGCTGACACTTTTCACAGCACACCCTTCTCTCACTCCTCTCCAGAGAGTAAGCGCTCTGCCTTCCCCCAGATTTGCTCAAGAAATTGCTTGCTCGCTGCCAGAAAACCCAGCCACTTCGGAGGTTCCACCAGAGTCATCCCCCTCGTCAATCTTGTGTTTGAGAGGCTGCCAGTTACACTTCTCTTGGGAGCTGGCAGATGGGTCGTGTCTCTTTCGTCTGATGAAGATGTAGATGCTCATTGCTTGGAGTTAAAAGCCCAACAAGTAACAAAGTTGGAAGAGAACACCTCTGTCTCTTCCAGTTCTAATTTATTGATAGTCCACCGAGGTTCTAGCATTCTCCAGCCAGAGAGTGCATAGAAGGAACATGAATAATAGTACGCAATAATGGGTTGAGTACACTTACCCAGGGGAACAGGACAAGCACATGTGCTCACCACGTGTCTGGCATCATCCTAATTTGAAACTATAATGCTTTATTTTGTTTTGGGGGCACACCTGACAGTGCTCAGAGGTTACTGAGCATATATTCAGTAACCCCTGAGCACTGTCAGGGGTGTGTGTGTTCAGGAGGGTCCATCAATGATGCTGGGAATTAAAACCAGGTCAGCCTCATGCAAGACAAATCCACTGTACTATCCTGCCGGCCCTGAAACTGCAATGTCTGATATCAATTTTCACCACCACACTCCAAGCAAGGTACTCATATCATTCCTATTTTGACAATGGAGAATTAGCCAGTGTAAGTAACATGCCCACAGTTGCAATTAGTAAGGAGACAGAGCTATGAACTAGTATTGTCCTTACGAAAAGCTCAAATTCCTCAGAATATAATGACAAAACAATAATATGATGGCAAATCTTACTCAAGAGTACCAGGCACCAGTCTGAGGATTCTAGGTAAATTGGTCTGGGATTATTCACAATAGAAAGAAATGGTTGGAATGAGCTACCCTTGACACATGAAGGCAACAGAAAGTAACAGAGACATGAAGGAACTTGTTCAAGGCCAAAGAGCCAGTGAGATGAACTGGGTCCAGCTGTTAGGAGAGCACTTGCCTGGATTTAACTACGGATGATGATGAATCTCCACCTTCACTCCCACTCCACCTTCCCTTCCAGAATAACTTTGGCTCTGTACCCCGTGGTTCTGGGGATGCTTTTCTCTCCTGCGCGGAAGCCTCCTTCCTGCAGATGGCTCTCGTGGTTGGCCTGCATGACCTTGGCAGTTTCCTGCAGATTTCTGGGAAAGCATGTATTTGGATTTTTGAATAGAGGGATTTCCACTGGAGAGAATACAGCAGCGGTGCCGCGGTGCCAAGGTCGAGAGTTCTGCCCAAGAGAGTACGTAGTTCATGGAGGCTAAAGTGTTCAGTGCGTCAGGGAGTCGCATAGGACAAGAGCCCTGAGATTGTAGCAGTAACCGTGTGGCATGGTCTTCCTGATAACTCCCAGGGTGAATGTGGACTCTGCCTGGCCAAGGGGAAACCCTTCCCCATCACCCATCCAGTCATTTTTTTTTTTTTTTTTTTTTTTGGCTGAAGCTGCTAGGAATGAAGCTGTTGTTTTTACTTTTTCTGTTTCACTTTTGGGTGTCCAGGGCTTTTAGGAGTGGCTTGGGACTGCACTGTTTCTGGTAGACTAAATAAAAAAAGACATTGACAGCAGAGTGGGGTGATAAGAGGAAGGTCTGGAGGCCTCAGGGTCCAGGCTCTGCCTTGCTCATGCTCCTCCCTGTCCTTTATCTGTTGCTTTCTTTGACTTCTCTGAAGCTGGACTTCACAAGGGCAATTGGACATCTAAGAGGACCTAAAGACAGTGATTTTGGAAAGGATCTAAGGTTTTTGACTTCCATATTACCATAGAAAAGAGTCACAGAAATGACAGTCCTATCCCTCTGCCCCATGGAATCCTGGAGCTGCTCTGCTCCATTCCTTACAGCAGTGGGCATAATTGTGTCCCCACCAATGTCATATGCTGAAGTCCTTGGCCCCAGTACATCAAAATGTGACCTTATTTAATAACAAGAATATTGCAGAGGGGCCGGCGATGTGGTGCTAGAGGTAAGGTGTCTGCCTTGCAAGCGCTAGCCAAGGAAGGACCTCGGTTCGATCCCCCAGCATCCCATATGGTCCCCCCAAGCCAGGGGTGATTTCTGAGTGCTTAGCCAGGAGTAACCCCTGAGCTTCAAACGGATAGGGCCCGAAACCCCCCCCCCCCAAAAAAAAGAATATTGCAGAGCTTTTTGAACATTGTAGATGCTGTCCTTAGGGTGAAATTTAAGGTAATATTAGCATTTTATTATTAAGACTGGCTCCAAAGAGATTGATTAGCAGATAAGACATTTGCCTTTATGCAGATGCCAGCTTCATCTTCTCCCTGACCCCAGTTTGGTTCCTAGCACCACATCTAATCCTCCAAGTAGCTATAGGAACAATCCCTGAGCACAGAGTCAGGAGTAAGTCATGAGCACCACCAGGTGTGACCCCCCCCCCAAAAAAAAGAAGGCTGAAGACAGCTGTATAGAGAAAACCCTGTGAGGATAGAGGTAATGATATGATAATAGCTACAGGTTCAGAAATGCCCAAGCCTGCTAGCCCAACCCAGAGCAGCACAGAGTTTAGCACAGTCTCCTCACCACCCTCACATAGATGGGAGACAGTATTTTCTGTCACTCAATACACAATGCTGGTCATGGCAAGAAAGGCAGATTTGTACACAAATAGGAGATTTGAGCTTCCCATTTCTGATCACCTACTTTAGTGGCCTTGGACTCTTCATTGACAGCAGGGTTGAAAGATGATCACTGAGAGCCCAGGGATGGAGCATGGTGGTGAGGCACAGGCTTCATGTGTACAAAGGTCCCAGGGCAAGTTCTTAGGCTTCATCACCAAAACCCTTCACCACACATCCTCCTTCACCCTGAAAATTACATAGATCTTTAAAAAAAAAAAGAGATTATACCATGAGTGTTTTATGTTACACTGTTTTAGGTACTTAGGCCTTATTCCTGGCTTTGCACTCAGGGATAACTCCTGGCAAAGCTCCAAGGACCCTATGGGATGTCATTCAATCAGAGAATTGAACCCTGGTTCAATCAAGGGTTTGATTTGATTGAGGGTTAGAGAGGGAGTTTGAATATTTTGTTTTTGACTTACACCCAGTGGTGCACAAGGCTTACTCCTATCTCTGCACTCAGGAATCATACCTGGCGGATTTGGGATACCATATGAGATGACTGAGATAGAACCTCTGTTGACCTCATGCAAGGGAAGTTCCTACCTGCCATACTATTGCTTCAGCCCCAAGGAGTTGAAAGATTTTTGACACCTGCCATTGCTTGACTTCTTATTCCTAACATTCAAATTTACCCCAAGGAGAGCCCCATACAGCTGCCAAATAACACTTTCAAGAAGGTATACAGGCTCAGAAAACAGTTAATTCACTAATCTGGGTGAAAATTGACAAAGAATGCATAGCAGGTAAGCTCCTCATTTGAGGAAAAGGCTATGCTTATATTTCCACAGATGGCAGCTCCACAAGAAATTCTGGGTTCCATTATGCCTTATCAAAAGTTGAATTCACCAAGACTTAACTAGGCTTCAGCTCTTTCTCTTTCAATACACTATGAGCCACATGAGGGAACTAACGGAAAGAGAAAAAGCTTCTCTCAGAGCCTCCTACGAGTAGGTCACACCTAAAATGTCCACAGTGTCCATCCAAAAGGGGGGAGGAAGAGAGAGAGAAAGAGAGAGAGACAGACAAACAGACAGACAGACACGGGCAAATGCTGGTCCTAGGGCAAAGAGAGGGTAAGGGAAGGTGGAGAATGGAAGTGGGAGACATCAGTGATGGGAAGGTTGCATTGGTGAAGGATGGTGTAAGCTGTATGACTGAAACTCAACAATAAACAATTTTATTACTACAGTGCTTAAAGTAATTTTTTAAATTAAGGACCATGGACTGCCATTTGGACTGGATTGACTACACTGATTGGCTTTTCGAGTGGACCATGTCTTAGGGACCTCCCTGACTGTTCTCAACTGACAGATTATAAGGACTTTTGTCTGTCACTCACTTCCCCCTCCCAGTTGTAGATTGAACTGGCCAATAAATATTGCAGAGGAAGGTCAGTTTGGTGGCTTTCATATCATGAGGCTGAAAGCCTTCCGACTCCATGTTTTTCTCTGTTTTGGCTTATTTATTTATTTTTGGTTTGAGGGCCACACCTGGCCACATTCATGGGCAACTCCTGGCTCTGCACTTAGAAATCACTTCTGGCAGCATAAGGGACCATAAAGGGGGGTGTTGAACCCCCAATCTGCAAATTCCCTCCCCACTGTGTATCATTCCAGTCTCTGTCTTAGTTTATTAATTTTCATAGTGACCCTGCTTCAGACCTGTTCTTTCAGGATTGTATTATGTTGAGTGGAGCCATTACAGACACCACATTACTTCCTTCACACAATGACATGTCAGACATTGCTGAAGTGGTTTAATATTGTCTATGCACAGTTCTAACCAAAATCAAACTGTAATGGGTTTTATTGCTGGTTTTAATTCTCTGTGAACAGGGGCCTTTGGGCCCCATGATGGCCTTATCCTTCACACAGACCCTGGAGTCCTTCTGCAGTTGCATCCCACATAGGGTTTCTGTTCAATTTTATCCTTTCTTCAGAAAAGTTTTTTGTTTGCATAAATCATCCTGCTAATAGTTTTTAGACTAGAAAAAAAAAGTCTCTTAGTTTCTTCCTTCCACCTCTCAGATGCTGTGCACGCTCATAAAAAACAATGCCAATATTTTTCTTCATCATTTTCCTTTACTATCTCCCAGGAAGCTCATTTTCTTATGTATTTAAGTAATGCATGAAAAGTGATTTTAGGTATAGAAAACAATTCCATTTACATTGACTGGTGGGGTACAGGGAAGATAGGCATCACAATTTAAGGAGCTTGGAGGAGCTTTTAGAGTAGCCTTTCTCTAGGAAGGCTCTCCTGCTAGTATCCTGGGGTATCTTACAGAATTCCTCTGGGAATCTTCTCATTTGGCAGTATCGAGTGGCTGTCTATGTCAGTCTGTAAAAAGAGCCATCACTTCTGAAACCCTGACCAAGGGTAACACCAAATCTGTTTTTGCTAACTGGTGGTCCTCCATTTGACAGTGTCCCCATCAGCAGAAATCTTTCCTTCTCACCACCTCTTAGATGCACCATAACTTGCTGACATGGTCTGCCACTTAACTGTTCAGTTTAGAAAAGAGGGGAAATATCTTGATAGTTATTAATCATTGTTGCTAAGCTTATTAATTTCTTCCTCTTATTAATTTCCACTTTGGTGTGAATTCCAGGAACTTAGAATTTCCATCTACTAACCAAATTCTAGGACAGAAGAGAAGGATGGGGAGTTGGGGGCAGGAAGATTTCATCTCCTCCATTTACATATGAGAAAATGAACACACAGTGGCTGGCAACTAGCTCACAGCCCATGCTGCTACCCAGCAGGAGACTCGTAGGTCACAATTGCCTTGTGTCTTTGAAGACAGTCATTTGATTTTATACCATTTCTTGGCATAAAAACAATTCAAAGCTGGCTCAGAATGGAGCATACAGATATTGCAAAAGCCAGGAAATGGTATACATCTACTCTAAAAACAGAATGACTCTTTACTCTCTTGTTCTTTGGGAACCAGAGAAAGCTGAACCAGAGAAAATTCAGCCTGTTAGCCACACTTTGTTCCTGCAACTAAAAGGCAAATGTGCTCTTTCCCTCCTCATGTCTTTGTGGTGGAAGAACAATTTTCTTGCCTTCTCTCCCACTGCAATGGGGGTGGTTGGGAACAGAATCAGAAACTAGGGGAAGGGTGTGATCTTTAAGGGGTGTGCAGGGCAGAGATTCAGCAGTGACCAGTGAGAGGAATGTTTGCGTTAGGAGGGGAAAAGTGCTTGTTCAACTTTGGGAATCTGTCCAAATTAATTTCTGATTTTAATTTATAACTTCTGTGACCTCTCAGGTTCCTTGAGGATAAATAAAAGTACTCACCCTTTAAATTAACAGGACAATTTTTTTTGTTGTTGTTTAGTTAGAATTTACGTGTGTAATGAAACACTCTAGAATGCATGTCTCCCTCCATCCTCCTTTCTTTTCCCCTGGTGACAGCCATATTTCTAGATATATATTATAACCTAAAATTTTTCCTTGCAGAGATTCTCATCCCAGTTTTTACTTTGTACATTGGCCTGTATTATATGCCTAGAAGTGAGGATATATTCATTTCTTCTCATAAACCAAGTTTGATATTATCTTCTCCATGTTTAGAGAACCCTGAGACATATCTATGCTCTCAGCTGTTCAGGTTATGTCCTTCCCCTCTCACGCCCTTTCCTCAATATCTCATTTTTAAAACTCAGCCCATGTTTTTATTTAAATGTATTTAAAGAAAATGCATCATGTAGTTGACATAGTTGATCATAATACATTTGTTTCCAAATGAATAAAGGCAACATTATTGAAAAAAGTAGAAGGAAAAAGGAAAAGAAAATTAAAAGAAAAGAAGGAAAAAAAGTACAGTAACAAGTACATTTGTGAAAATTATTCAATCTCTAATGAACTCATTAATACAATGGAAGAAGATTTAGTAAGCTCTTGTTAACTGTCCATTCTGTTAAATTTGTGTCCTTGAAATTTGGTTAAATTGGTGTTCCTAAACAAAATCATACAGGGTCAGTGATGAGGTAGGGCCATCAGAAAAATGGTGATTGTGTGTGATGGAGGCAGCAGGCATAGGTTCAGTAGGTGGGGGGCTGGGGTTGGCCTGCCCTCTCCTCCCAAGATGGGTAGCTTTTGGCTGCACGACTAGTATAATTATAATCTTTGATATAATATATATTTGATATCTTGGTTTACATTTCATTCAAGAAAAGACTGAGTCTATGGAGCTAGCCATGGTAACTGCATTTATGGACATGGCTATAGCTGCCAGGGTTCTGAGAAAGAAGATGGTTGGGAGTGTGTCAGCACTAACTACAAAAAGCTCTGATAAACTCTACCCCCCAAGGCAGCATATCTGAAGTTTGGTCAGATAGCTGTCCCTAAACAGAATCATAGAGGGTCAATGATGAGGCAGGACCATTGGAAAAATGGTGATTGTAGGTGATGGTGGTGGCAGGTATGGTTTTGACACGGTGAAGGCTTGGTCCACCCTTTCTTTACTCCTGATTTGACCAGTTTTCTGCTGTTTGGACTAGTATTCAAACCTAAGTCACTCATGTTTTAAGGAATTCTATCCTCATGCATTAGGCAGATAAACAGGGAGGGACACTGATAATGAGACTTGGGAAAGTAATAATACCAAGAGGTGATTTTAAAAAGTTGTCAATTAAGGTCTTTTAGGAAAAAGAGATGCATAAATCAGCCTCTCATTGAAGCAGATGGGAGGCAAATGGGGAGTAGGGTTGGGAGCATTGGTGGAAAGAAATAGATTTTTGTGAAGAAAACCAATGTTGAAATAGTATATGCCTGAAACACAATCATAAATAGCTTTGTAATTTCATAGTATCTAAATATTAATGAATTAGTTAATTAAAGAATTTGCCATATCACAGGCCATGGAGTAGCTCAAAGGCATCATGTTACTGCCCAGATACAGGACCGAGCCACCACCCAGAGGAAAGGTCGATCTCTTCAGAAAAGAACAAAGTCATGGTCAAGGATCAGATTATGGAAAAGAGCAACCAGAGTCCCAGGCTTTTGCTCTTGGCCACACCTTATCAACAAAATGCCAGATAGCAGAAAGTCCACAATTAAGCCTTTATAAAGGCATGTGGGTGCATAGTCTCTGTCTGGTGTCTCACTCACATCGCCATCTGAAATGTGTACTCTGGTTTGTTTTTTGTAATTGGGTGAGGGGGTCTCTGGAGAAAAGCCTGTGTTCTCTATTGCAAATATCTCTTCACTTGATCCCTTATCCCCTAGCTTTCCTTTCTCTTTCCTCCCTCCCCCTGCCTCTTTCCATTCCCCCATTCATTCCTCTTCCACTCTCTGTCTATCCTATTCACCCATATTTCTCTAAATAAAACTATTTTTTCAATTTTTATAATAATAATTTTTATTTTGACCAAAGTGGATTACAAATCTTACACAGTAATATTTTAGGTACACATTGACATTGAATCAGGGGGATGCCCATCACCAAAGTTGTCCTCCCTCCAACCCCGTTCCCAGCATGCATCCCTTACTCCCCAGGCTACTAGTATAAGTGGTTCCCTCTGTATCTAGCTTGTTGTAGATTGGGTATCGATTCTATTGTCGTTGGCTTTTACTTCACTGTTCACTTCCTCCTCAAATCCTTTTCCTATGAGTTAAAACTGACGGGATCAGGACTGACTTCTCTTTTCCTGCTAAGATCAATTCCTAAGTACAGCTTGAGTCCACAGTTCCCTGAGAACATGGGTGGTGGGGAACAGTTCCTCTGCTATGATGGGCAGGAGGATTTCAGTTGAGGGAATGGTGGACAGTGGCGTCGTACAGCATAGATGCTTGTAATGGACTTTACCAGTCCAAATCCACACCAGGCATTTCCTTGCCTGATAAAGTAGATAAGCAGAAAAATGGTACATTTCTTTTCTCCAAATTACTTCCCCGTGTTTCCACATCATATGAGCCATTTGCAATCCAATCAGTGGGATAACTAGGAGTCAGTTAGACTACTCATGTGTAGCCTAGAGAACCTACACATCTTTTGGTGGGAGTCACTTCTTTCCACTGCAACAATATGCTACAAAAATTCTCATTGAGTCTCTTTCAGACTTTCAGCTAGGAGCTTTCACCTCTAGTCCCTTCCTACTGCACCCAATTTTCTAATGTTCTATATCTGGCAGAACCCAGAGCATGGAGATCACAGTAAGTTCTTGGGGTTGCAAGGCACATTTATTCTGTTTCCACACTAAATACCCTTAGATCCAACCATATGATTAAAAAAACTTCCTCTTCCTTCCCTCTTACTGCTTAATCAGCACTTCTCAAAACCCGTCCCCCCCACCCCCTTCGACACACACATTAAAAAATGGCAAATCTTCTTGTGCAGTGATGGATACTTGGACATAGAACAGGGTGGTCAGATGGTTCTCAGATTCTTTTGAGGCATTTAATTATGACCACATGCATGCAGGTTCAATTTGAGGGTAGGCTGACTTTTTTTCCAGGAATTGAAAGCTAGAATCCAGTGTTGTACTTTTTTGTTTCGTTTTTAGAAAACAAGATAAAAAACGGTGCTTATTTATAAAACAAACAAAACAGAGCAAAACACTGTAATGACCAAATACCATAATCTGTGCCAAGATACTTCATTTAATGGAAAAATCAAATACTGTGGTTAGTTTACCAATTGATTTCCTGGAGTTTGTCAAGTGTGCTACAGAATTCTGCACCCTCCCACCAGCTTAGTTGTTCACGATTGATTTTCAGTCATAAAATGTCCAACAGTCATCCCTTCTCCAGTGCATATTTCCCTTCTATCATAGCATTCTGAAGTGGAGAGAAAAGAAAAACTGGTCTACATGATTCTACTTGAACCAGAAGG
>PVKC010005735.1:0-32521 GCA_004027635.1 Crocidura indochinensis | reverse complement strand
ACCCCTGAGCACTGCCGGGTGTGACCCAAAAACCAAAATAAATAAATAAATAAAAAGAAAAATAAATGGGGCCCGGGAGATAGCATGGAGGTAAGGCGTTTGCCTTTCATGCAAAAGGTTATCAGTTCAAATCCCGGTGCCCCATATGGTCCCCCGTGCCTGCCAGGAGCAATTTCTGAGCATGGAGCCAGGAGTAACCCCTGAGCACTGCCGGGTGTGACCCAAAAACCAAAAATAAATAAATAAATAAATAAGAATAAAAGAAAAATAAATAAATAAAAGTCAAAAAAAAAGTCTCTAAATATAGCAAAGCCTTAGCCTGGAAATGAAGGTGATGAGATGGGAATAGGGGAATGTTGAGAGAAGGAAAACATAGGTCAGTCCAGTATCACTCTTATTATAACCTCAAAATATTTTTCTTATCTTTAAATTCTCCAATGAGCCCATGACAGCAATACTTGTGATTTGAACTTGCAAAAGAATGCAGCAGATGGGGCCTGGGAGATAGCATCGAGGTAAGGCGTTTGCCTTTCATGCAAAAGATCATCGGTTTGAATCCCGGTGCCCCATATGGTCCCCCGTGCCTGCCAGGAGCAATTTCTGAGCATGGAGCCAGGAGTAACCCCTGAGCACTGCCGGGTGTGTCCCAAAAACCAAAAAAAAAAAGAATGCAGCAGATTCAGATCAAGGCCACTGGTTATGTCCATGGTAGACCTTAAATTAATTGAGTTAATAACCAGTAGAACCCTCTGTGTCTTTCATTTCTTTTAAATTAAAATTCAAAAATAAGTTTTAGCCAAGCATCTGTAGTGAAATGTGACTCCACCCTAGTAGTTATTGCACAATGGTATAACTTTCTATCCAAAAGAAGAATGTTACTATTTGGTATGGCTTGGTTGGTGAGTTGAAACATCTGGAAAAGTCTCTGTGTTTCCCATTAACTTAATGACAATTGCATTTCCCAAACCCAAAAAATAGCCTACCTAACTAACCATGCTAAACCAAAACTCTTGGCATGCAAAGGCATGAAAATCTGTGAGGTACCATCTGCTGAGAAAGGTGAAGTAAATCCATACTTTTCTCTCTTCTCCATAAATGTTCTCACAGGTGCTTTGTGTGGGCCAGATCATCTGTGCTGTGGTTGCAGAGACAGAAGTGCAGGCTAAGAGAGCAATTGAAAAGATAAAGGTCACCTATGAGGACCTGGAGCCAGTCATCTTCAGCATTGAGGTAAATAGGGCTGGCTGATCTGCCCTACAAGGCTGAAGAAACTTTCAACTTCTTAGTGCAAGTCTAATTCAAATTAGGACTCAAATTTTCTGTTTTTTTATTATTATTGTTATTATTATTATTATTAAATTATTGTGAGATGCAGAGTTAAAATGTTGTTGATAGCTGACTTTTAGTCAACCAGTGCTCCAACACCCATCCTTTGACCAGTGTTCTTTTCCTACCACCAATTTCCCCAGTTTCCCTCTGATCCCCCACCTCCTGTTTCCTCTAGGGAAGACTGTCTTCTTCTCTGTCTCTGTCTTTGTCTATCTCTCTCTTCCCCTTTTTTCCTTTAAATACTGTTAACTCTGGTTTACAGTACTATTACTGAAGGCATATCATGCAAATCACTTCCTTTCAGTTCTTGTACAGAGCAATCATTTCCAACTATTGTTATCATTATGTTCCCTTCTCAGTCCTAAATGAACTTCCTCTCCCTCCATCATCATTTCTATTATCTTTGGGTATTATTTTCATATTGTGGTTTGTTTGTTTTGTTTTGGTTTGGTTTGTTTTTTTTTTGTTTTTTTTTGTTTTTTTTTGGTTTTTGGGTCACACCCGGCAGTGCTCAGGGGTTACTACCTCCATGCTATCTCCCGGGCCCCTGTGGGTTTTTTTTTTTTTATATCCCACTGATGAATGCAATCATTCTGTCTGTCACTCTCTTTCTGATTCATTTCACTCAGCATAATACTCTCCAGGTCTATCCAAATTTCATTACTTCATTTTTCTTAACAGCTGGGTAGTATTTCATTGCATAGATGTACCACAGTTTCTTTATTCATTCACTCAGACACTTGGGTTGTTTCCAAATTCTGGCAATTGTAAATAGTCCTGAAATGAACATAGGAATGCAGAGGGCTTTTCAACATTGTAGTTTTGGCCCCTTAGGGTATATCCCTAGGATTGGTATTGCTGGATCATATGGAAACTCAATTTCTAGTTATTTTCATGGATTATCCATATTGTTTTCCCAAAAGGCTAGACTAATTTACATTCCCACCAGTAGTGAATAAGAGTCCCTTCCTCCCTGCATCCACACCAGCACTGGTTGTTCTTGTTCTTTTGGATGTGTGTCAGTCCCTGTGGTGTGAGATAATATCTCATTGTTGTCTTGATTTGCATCTCCCTGATGATTAATGATGTGGAGAATTTATTCATGTGCCTTTTGGCCACCTGTATTTCTTATTTGAGGGACTCTAATCTATTTTTGTCACTGACTTGTTTGGAAAAATCAGCTTTGGATGTTATTACTGATATGAATTGCAATTAATTTTGCTCCAAGGAATGACAGGAGCAATTAACTAACATATCTTTCTTCTCACATTAAATCACCAAGAAGAAGTCAGTCTAGGGTTTGTGTGTGAAATATCCAAGCTCCTTCTTCATAGTTGTTCCAACAGGTTTTAAATTTTCAGATTTTTTTGGCCATAGTAGTCACTGAAACTCTGGCCACTAAGTTCATTTCCACATAGCAGAGAGGATTAGGTGATGAACAAGGCATATCACTTCCCTTTAAGGTCACATCCCAGAAGTTGCACAAACCTTCTCACATTTCATTGCTATAACCTGATCATATGCCATGTGCCAGGAAACACATATATTACTCATTAAAATGTAGGGAATCTGTTACTTGGAGAAGATCATAAAATGGCTAGTGAGAGCAATAACATTTTTAAGAATGGTGCCATGGGGCTTGAGAGACAGTACAGCAGTAGGGCATTTGCCTTGCATGCGAACCCAGAAGGACCCAGTTTAATTTCCAGCATCTGATATAGCCTCCACAGACTGCCAGGGGCGATTTCTAAGTGCAGAGCCAGGATTAACCCCTGAGCACCACTGGGTGTGGCCCAACAACCAACCAATAAATAAAGTTAAAAAGAGAGAGAGAGAGAGAGAGAGAGAGAGAGAGAGAGAGAGAGAGAGAGAGAGAGAATGGTGCCCTGCAGCAAGGTACTTCCCTGATACAATTACACAGAAATTTCTACTCTCACTTTTTGGATCTAAAGTATGAGATGCTAATGTATCATAAAAACAATAGAATTATAACAGGAGACTCAAATGTGAGTGGGTTTTCAGATTCTTATTTAACAGTAAAAGAAGTTTCCTTATTTGTGATTAAAAAAAATGCAAAGTTGAGGGACCAGAGCAACAGCACTGAGGCTAAGGTGTTTGTCTTGCATTCAGCCAACCCAGCTTTTAATCATTGGCATCCCATATGGTCCCCAGAACCTAGCAAGAGAGATTTCTAAGCTCGGAACCAGGAATAACCCCTGAGTACTTCTGGATGTGGCCTAAAAACAAACAAAACCAAAAAGCAAAACCAAAAAGCAAATTACAAGCAGGACTGAAGCAATCTACAACAGATGGGGTACTTGCCTTACACACAACTGATATGGCTTCAATTTTCTGCACCCCAGTTGCTATAGCCCTGCAGGAGCTATACTTGAGTACAAAGAGAGGAGTAAGCTCTTAGTACCACCAAGTGTGAACAAAAAATAAATTAAGTTAATAAAAATAATAAAATAAATGAGACTGATAATCCATTTGAATAACTTGTTGGTTTGATTTGGGCCTTCCAAACCATGCTCAGAAGGCCCAGAATCATTCCCAGCAATATTTGATGGGCTACACCGGGTGATGTTAGTAAGTTTTGTGGTTCTGGGCAGTGAACCCTGGTCAGATACATACAACTCTGTACTCTCTCCCATGTTCCATACTTGAATTTTTCTTAAACATGCCTAAAATATACAACTTGCTCAACTTTCCAAATATTCAAAAGGTCATATTTCCTCATCTTCTAAACCAAGTCAACTTTCTTCCAAGTCTCCATTTTGCCAAAACTGCAAGAACTCTAAGGTCATTTTTCTTGAATCACTGCCTATCCATGATCCCAGCATGGATGTTTGAACCCATTATTTGAAACCCTTTCCCATTTTCTCACAGAGGGATGGGAGTTAGATGGCTCCTAGAGAATACCCCCCAGGACTCAAAATATTTAGAGATCTTGCATTCCTTCAGAGTAGGGCTGTCCTGAATGGGCAAAAG
This sequence comes from Crocidura indochinensis, assembly GCA_004027635.1. Taxonomy (NCBI): domain Eukaryota; kingdom Metazoa; phylum Chordata; class Mammalia; order Eulipotyphla; family Soricidae; genus Crocidura; species Crocidura indochinensis. The sequence continues at coordinate 28,201 of PVKC010005735.1, read as the reverse complement.
TAGTGTACGGTTATTATAGTTAAAGACTCCAAATTGCCAGGCTTGAAACCTGGCTGCACACTAAGTGTGTCTTATGGAGTGAATGCCACCGGTGAAGCCTGAGTGTCAAGGAGATCATCTAAAAACTATGTGTGTCTTATGGTCAGGTGAATCTTATAGAGCAAAAACTACAGTAACTGCTTAAGGAAAGTTAACCTATATGAGGAAGAAAGATGCCGCTACTTTTGGCAGGGATTGGAGTCAAGGTAGAGCCCAGAATCTCATGCTACATTTGGACTTCTCACCTGGATCCTAGATTTCCAGAGTGAAAATTAGAAAGGAGTATTTGTCCTCTATTATTTTAATTAATATTTTTATATAATTTACTTTATTTAAAGAGCATGTATCACATAGTTGACATAGTTTATCTTTAATACTTTTTTTTGTTTCCAGATAAGTAAAAAATTTTTTTGTTTTCTTGGCCACACCCAGAGGTGCTCAGGGTTTACTTTTGTCTCTGTGCTTGAGAATTAATTACCCATGGCGGTACTTGGGGGACCATATGGGATGCCAGAGATCGAAACTTGCACAGCTGTGTGCATAGCAAACACCCTACCCACTACACTATTTCTCCAGCCCCATCAAAAAAAAATTTTTTTTTTGGTTTTTGGGCCACACCCGGTGATGCTCAGGGGTTACTCCTGGCTATTTGCTCAGAAATCGCTCCTGGCAGGCACTGGGGACCATATGGAGAACCGGGGGATCGAACCACTGTCCGTCCTAGGTTAGCATAGGCACCTTACCTCCAGCACCACCGCCCGGCCCCTCAATCAAAATTATTTTTAGTAAAAGAAAGAAAAGAGGGGGCCCGGGAGATAGCATGGAGGTAAGGCGTTTGCCTTTCATGCAAAAGGTCATCGGTTCGAATCCTGGTGCCCCATATGGTCCCCCGTGCCTGCCAGGAGCGATTTCTGAGCATGGAGCCAGGAGTAGCCCCTGAGCGCTGCCGGGTGTGACCCAAAAAACCAAAAAAAAAAAAAAAAGAAAAAGAAAGAAAGAAAGAAAGAAAAGAGAAGGAAATAAAAAGTACAACAAAAAAACAAATTTGTGAAAATTATTGTATCTCCAATGAGGTTATTACATCATTGTCAGAAGGTTTAATAAGCTCTTGTTGCTAGTTGACCATTCTGTTATTTCATTTGTTTCTGAACATTAAGTGACTTCAGATACACATTGGCGTCTAAATTGGTGTGTCCTATTGGAGATTACAGTATTAAACAAAATTATATTCAGTCACTGTGAATTACAAAGTTATTCATGATTGGGTTTCAGGACTGTAACATCCCTCTCTTCATACTCCCTCCACCAATGCTCTCCACCCCACCCATCCTGGCATCTCTCCCACCCACCAGTCTGCCTTACTGAAGGTGTTTTTTTGTGTAATTTTTTCACTGTGATCTACAGTCCTATTGCTGATAGGGTTTCACACATAACACTTCCTCTCCCCCTTTCAGCTGAGCACATCACTCTACCACTGGTGGTAATTCCCTGCCCTATCCTAGCTCCCCATCCCCATCCCACCCATCCCAAGTGTCTTGCTTCCTACTAAAGACCAGTTCTTTTTTTTTTGGGGGGGGGGGTCACACCCGGCAGTGCTCAGGGGTTACTCCTGGCTCCATGCTCAGAAATTGCTCCTGGCAGGCACAGGGGACCATATGGGGCACCGGGATTTGAACTGATGACCTTTTGCATGAAAGGCAAACGCCTTACCTCCATGCTATCTCCCAGGCCCCTAAAGACCAGTTCTACCTTCTTTTGTTTGTTTGTTTTTTGGGGGGCCACACCCGGTGACGCTCAGGGGTCTCTCTCCTGGCTTGGGGGACCATATGGGAAACCGGGGGATGGAACCGCGGTCCGTCCTAGGCAAACGCAGGCAAGGCAGGCACCTTACCTCCAGCGCCACCGCCCGGCCCCCAATTGTAAGTTCTTAGTGTTTCTCTAACCCTATTAGTTCCCTCTGTCACCTGGAAGGAAGGCCTTCCCTCTGCATCTCTCTGTAGTCATCCAGCTATTTTGCTTCCCTGTTTACAGGATTTTTGTGTGTAAGAGAATTGTAAGAGATTGTTTAGATGGTGTTTTCAAACATTTGCTAGCTTTTGATGAAGGAAAATGTAACAGTGGGATAAAACATTGAATCAATTGGCTTTTGTGGTTTTCCTGTCATTCAGGATGCCATCAAACACAGTTCATTCCTCTGCCCTGAAAAGAAACTTGAACAAGGAAACATTGAGGAGGCATTTAAAAACGTTGATCAAATTGTTGAAGGTAAGCAATCCAAAACATGTGACAGAATCTTTGTGCCCTTGTACTTTTGAAGCAGACACCAAGAACATAGGATTTTCTCTCAATAAGACCAGCCTGTAGAGTCTTGACACACTAAATCTTGCCAGATTTCCCTGACACTTTTTTTCTTTTCAAAGTGTGTGTGTGTTGTGTTATGCTGTGTTGTATTGCTACAGGACTGAGGGTGAGGTAAGGTGCAACCAAATAAATAGAAGAACCATTCCCAAAAGCATGATTAGTCAAAGACAGAGCAAGGAATTAAGGAATGAAACACAGCAGTAATTATCCAGAACTGTGGTCTCCAAGACAGATTGTCCTAAGAGGTCCCAAATCAAAACCTGATGCATCAGTTCCTTGGTCAGGATATAACCAAACTGACCAATCCACCAATCATACTTAATTTTGCTTCCAAAAATGTCAGTTTCTGACCACTTCATGCCTTCTGAGATTCCTCTGTGATTACTCTGAACAGGAGAGGTTCATGTAGGAGGACAGGAACACTTCTATATGGAGACGCAGCGGGTGCTTGTGGTTCCAAAAACAGAGGACAAAGAGCTGGACATTTATGTATCAACACAGGATGCAGCACATGTGCAGGTAAGCTCAGGGCCTTTTCAGTTCCTAATTTCATCAAATCTTTCCACCCTCAAAGGCTTGAACTTGGCTGCTGCCATTTCACCACAAAAGGGTAGAATCCAGTAGAGCAAGCCAAACTCAAAAGCTTCCTTTGTTTTCCTGGCCTTGTCAAGAGAAACCCATTCTGTCAGTTATTCAAAGGGTGCATATGTTTTATCTTGCTTCAATAATCACTATTATTAAATGACAACCTAATTATTTCTGTATTTCATTGTCCTCTCAAACGATGAACAATTTTCTTGAGAATAAACTATACCTATATAGTATATTTTTTAGTTCACCTCTTTGAGATTTTAGGGACACTATCCTGTGAAGGACCTCAACTGATTTATGCTACTGGAATTTATCTATCTCCCTTTCTTTTATTTAGTTCTTTTACTGACTATAGATGTGGATTGATTTTTTTGTTTCTAGAAACAAAGTTCTCATTTCTAAAAACCTTCCTATGATCTCATGTTTACAGAAAACAGTGGCCTCCACTTTAAACATCCCCATCAACAGAGTCACATGCCATGTGAAGCGTGTAGGTGGAGGCTTTGGTGGAAAAGTGGGGAGACCTGCTACTTTTGGGGCTATTGCAGCTGTGGGTGCTTTCAAGTAAGTGGTATTGGGGGGGGGGGGTCACCAGCTCAGGTAGGGCTGTGCAAAAGACATGCAACTGAGGTTCTTTCTTTGGCTTGAGGACATCTGGACATCTTGTCACAAATGCTAGTGTGTTTCTTGAGCCTTTCAGGATCCCGTCACTTCCTTACAAAATATCTAAAAGAGTCCCTACACTCCTGAAGACCTTGGAAAAATCCATTGGACACAAGTCTGAATCAACTCATATGCTATAAAAAAGGAAATGTCCCTGAGCCAGAGGAAGGTGACTGGATAAGGGGTGGAGCAAGTCACCCTCCCGAGTGCATTGCCAAACAGGAAACTGCTCCCCCACTTTTCCTTCCTGCTTTCAGCTACAACAGGGTGGGGTGCAGAAAGAAAGGCTCCCATTCTCTGCTTCCCTGCACCCAGAAGAGCAAACTCTTGAGTGTGGGCTCAGTAGGCATATGGCATTGGCAGTTTTGCTCTTTGGCTGTTCATGTCCCTCTCCCATGGCTCAGAGGTCTCCTGTTTCCTATGACAGCTTCTGTGATATTCAGAGCTAGGACCTATAGCTTTCAGGCCTGTGCCTCTTCGGCAATGAGAGGTGGGAAAACATAAAACTTGAATCCCATCTCCTCTCTTTCCAGAACAAAGCTTTCTATGTATGTTCACCAGGGACTGACTTTGAAAGGAGTAAACAGTTTGTTATATTCCTGCCAACCTTTGTGCCTCTCAGGGGTGATTGTTCCTTAGACCTATCTTCAGGGTGCTCAGAGAGGAATCAACTTCAGACTGACCCAGTTATCAGTTGACTAAAACTGCCCCCTCTGGTTCCATGTGGCACCAATGCCTTGAGCATCAATCTCAGGTGAATCCCTGAGATTTACCCTCGCCCTCCAGAGTAGTGTTTGCAGACTTCTTGACTTTAAACCTCTCCTGAGCTCTGGAAATGCCTGCCCCTCCACCCCCACCCCGGGTACACCTCCCTCACCAGAATCACCCACAGAGGGACTCAGAAACAGTACATTTTTCTGAGTTGAACTTCCTTAAAGGCCAATGTTAGAGCTGTGATTTTCAATGTGTATCTAATACTAGGCATTAGAATCATTGAGAAAAATGCAGATTCTACTCTCCCTATCTGATATCTGTGGAATTCAAATCCTATTCCTAAGGCCAGAAAATGTGCATTTCGACCAGCTCTCCAGATAATTTTTGTCTCTGCCCTAGAGATAAAGTACAGAGCAGCTCTTTAAATCAACCATCCCAATATAGATGTATGGGTAAAATATTTATGTATGGATGAAAATAAAGATGTGGGGCCAGGCAGTGGCGCTGGAGGTAAGGTGCCTGCCTTGCCTGCGCTAGCCTAGGACGGACTGTGGTTCGATCCCCCGGTTTCCCATATGGTCCCCCAAGCCAGGAGCGACTTCTGAGCGCATAGCCAGAAGTAACCCCTGAACGTCACTGGGTGTGGCCCAAAAACCAAAAAAAAAAAAAAAAAAAAAAAAGAAAAGAAAGATGGAAATGTAGACATCCTAGCACAACAAAGCTTTTATTTTCAGTTGTGTTATGAATTTTGTATCGATCTGTTTAGACTCTTTCTACTTTTAGCAAGCAGAAGGGAATGAAAAATGGTTCATTCTGCTTGAGGGTCAAATTTGAAGTTATATAAACATGAAATTCATATAGCTAATTACATGTGCTATTTCTTTAGCTTGATCTCCAACCAGTGATCACAGACCACTGAGACATACATAAATCAGATCAGTGCCTATCCTTCTATGCATTTAGTATATATGTACTATATATATGTAGTGTATATATATATACTATATATATACATATATATATGGGATGAGCAAATGATTAAAGAATGAATGGTTGAATACATGAGAAAGAGGGTGGAGGTAGAAAGATGGGTAGAAATGTGGCTAGTGATGGGTAGGTTAATAGACAAATGAGATGGCTGTATAAACCATCTACCATTCTACCAGTGGATGGTAGAACGTGGATGGATGATTGAATGATTAAATGGTAGGAGAGACAAGAATCTAACTAAAATTTGTCTTCTTGAGAACTGGTCATCCCATTCGACTTGTTCTTGATCGTGAAAATGACATGTTAATAACTGGAGGAAGACACCCATTGTTTGGAAAATATAAGGTGAGTATTAAAGTGAAATTATTTAAATACTTTGAGTTTTATTTTGAATTGTTTTATCATTTTATATTATTTTAAATTTGCTAAATTGTGAAAAAAATTATCTTAGCCTCTACATTAAATGAGAAAAGCTTATTTCTTTTTTTCTTATGGTACTGGAGATTAAACTCATCAATTTCTCCTGACATTGAACATCAATTGAAATTGAATACATCAATTTTAAACTGTGATAAAAATGTTATTGAAGGTGTAGGTTGTTCCCACTGCTTTCTTAAAGATAATGACTATGAATTCTGCAGTTATGGGTTTCCTACATTTCTGGTTTATTATGCAATATTTCCTTTAGAACAGATAATATTACCATAAGATTCATGCATATCCTCAGAGAGACAAGGAATAATCCTTTTCAGCAGAACTACAATAAAGTGCTACTCTTTCTTCTAAGTTTGAGCTATGCAGACAAACTAGTCTAAATGGGCAGGAAGAAAGTTAAAATCAGGAAGCACAAGTTGCCTTCCATGGGTCTCAATTATACCATTTCCATTTCTTACATCTTTAATCCATTCCAGAGTTGTCCCAGTTTAGAAAACTAAGGACGGTTACTTCAATGTCTACTCCCCAATCCAACAACATGGACTGTGTGTGTGTCTTTTTCTCTCTTTCCTGTTTCTTCTCTGTCTCTGTCTCTCTGTCTATCTGTCTGTCTGTCTGTCTCTCTCTCTCTCTCTCTCTCTCTCTCTCTCTCACACACACACACACACACACACACACACACACACACACACACATACACATTCATTCCAATACATTCTGGGCTTTCAGAGACTTTTCTGTAGGGGTGAAACCATATACTAAAAAGAGAAAATGAGTAATAAAAAAGAGAAAATGAAGGAGAATCTTCCAAAGGAAGATCCCAAAGAAAGAACAGAGTCACAATTATAGGTCCACAGACAAGCCAGGACTTTAGATTTTCCTGCTGAGTATGAAGTCAGAAAATTATACATTGGAAGGAAAGGACTCCACAAAATTCTGGTCAGAAGAGATCTTTGAAACAAATTTAAACAACAAAAGAGTAGACAGGCATGTCCCAACCTAGCTGACTTGAGTAGTATCTATATATACAGTCTCCTCAGCAAAGAAGCTGAGACTTGCATGTAGGAGGTTAGTGTTAAGCATCTCAAACCTTGCTTGACATTTGTGACAGGTGGGATTCATGAACAATGGCCGAATTAAAGCTCTGGACATCGAGTGCTTCGTTAATGGAGGGTGCACACTGGATGACTCGGAGTTGGTATGTCCATCACCAACCCAACCTTGCGATGCAGGGTTTCTAGATGTATCTTTTTGGGGTTGTTTTCCTTTAGTACTGCCCAAGTACTAGAAGCTATTCCATTTTGTGCTTGATATTTAGAGGGAGGAAAATGTCCAGAGGAAGGAGAAAATATAGTGGCTTGGATCTCTGGCTTAAGTGGTCGTTCAAGCATCACTGGTCCCCAGGAGCTTCCAGGATAGCCCTGGGAATTCCTGGCAGTACAGGGCCCAAGCAGTGTTGCATCCTCAGGCCCTTGCATTGAATCAGAGATCAGAAAGTTGCCCACGAGGGCCCCAAATCCCCTAAATACTACTTGGGAGGCCACCCCCTTCCCCACTCAAAAATATTGCTCAGTATATGCAAATCTCTTTTATTGTAGTTGATAGAATTCCTGGTAATGAAACTGGAAAATGCGTATAAGATTCGCAACCTCAGGTTGCGGGGCCGTGCTTGCAAGACAAACTTACCGTCCAACACAGCCTTTCGAGGTTTTGGATTCCCACAAGGAACCCTGGTGACAGAATCATGCATCACAGCAGTGGCAGCCAGGTGCAGCCTTCTCCCCGAAAAGGTGAGATTGGAGACAGACTTGTAACCAAGGCTCCTGACCGACAAAACGAGATGAGAAACTAGGCCGGGAAGAGAACTCAAGTGGCAGAGCCTCTCCTAGGAAGTGTAAGGCCCAGCATCGGATACTCACAACTGCAGTGTGTTCTTTCTTCCTTGGCTGAGGGCTTCCAAGTGCCATCAGATCTATATCAGAGTTCCCAGTACCCTGGGATGTGATCTTTTCTTAAATTTTAAATGATTCAGAGCCAGAGCAATAGCACAGCAGGTAAGGCTTTTGCTTTGCAAACGTCAGACCTGGGTTCAATCCCCTGCATTCCATATGGTCCCCCAAACCTGCAGGACTAATTTCTGAGATCATAGCCAGGTGTAACCCTTGAGCACTGCTGGGTGTGGGTCCAAAATTTTTATTTTACTTTTCATAATATATTTAATCACCATGATTACAAACATGCTTGTAGTTGGGTTTCAGTTATAGAAAAGAACACCCCTCCAAAAAAAATTTTTTAGATGTCTGAAAGCCAGTTACTCAAGAAAACAATCAACCAGGACAATAAGTCTTGTCTCAAGGGAACGAAGAGATAATACAGTGGATATGGCACTTGCTTTGTATGAAACCAATATGTGTTGGGTCCCATCACCACTATATATAGTCCCAAAACAAAAAAATAGAAACAAAAAAATATAAAAAGGAATAAATTATGGAAAGGTCACATAGGCAAGATGAATAACTTCAACAAGGATGTGCAGCCTCTTTTCTTATCTAGATGACCATATGCCTCATGTCACTGATTCTTGTAAGAGTCAAATGAATCAATTAAGGGGGCCGGGCAGTGGCGCTGGAGGTAAGGTGCCTGCCTTGCCTGCGCTAGCCTAGGACAGACCACGGTTCGATCTCCCGGTTCCCCATATGGTCCCCCGTGCCTGCCAGGAGCGACTTCTGAGCGCATAGCCAGGAGTAACCCCTGAGCATCACCGGGTGTGGCCCAAAAACAAAACAAAAAAAAAAAAAAGAATCAATTAAGAGATAGTACAGTGGATAAGGTACTAGCCTGGTACACAGCAGACTCAGGTTCAGTCTCTAGCACACTATATGGTCCCCTTAGCACTTCCAGGAATGATTCCTGAGCACAAAGGCAGGAGTAATCCTCAAGCATCATCAGGTGTGACCCAAAACAACCTTTTTTTTTAAAGATTCAGATGAGTTACCATACTTTAAAATATTGTTTTCAGAAACTGGATTGTTTGATCTCAAGGTGCCATTGCTAATCAAAATTCTTCTATTGGTTTAGAATGATATGAGGATTATAAAACACTCCCAAGCATATTTTAGTGCTTTCTTAATTTTCTTCATTGAATGTTACAGGACATCAGATATATCCATATTCAAGTAAATAGTTTTAAAGATGTAACCACACATTCCAAAGACAATTGAAAGGCCTAGAGAAAAGATGCTATTTGTCTTTTGCTACAATGCAAAAATATTTTATCTTTGCTTATAACACTAAATAATTGCTTTTTATATACAATCAACCCTTTTTTAGGGTAAAATAAAAGGCAAATCTGCCTTTTCACTCCTCCATTCTTTTGCCCTTCACAGATAAGTTGCTCCTACTACCCTCTACTTCCAGAGGTAAAGACCTTGATTGAAGAAGAGATGATAAACATGATAAACATGCCTCACACTGTAACCTATAAAAAAGCACATGGTATCTAAAGAAGAAAGACTTTGTCTTCTCCCTACCAGTCCATACTTTAAAAAGAGGTCCAAAAACCAAAAAAAAAAAAAAAAAAAAGACACTTTTGCAGTCTGTATTTGCAGTCTTTGTCTCTATCTTACCATAATTATTGACTCTATATCCCACCCTTTTCAGATTAGGGAGAAAAACATGTACAAAACTATTGATAAAACCATCTATAAACAAGCATTCAACCCCGAAAACATGATAAGATGTTGGAATGAATGCCTAGACAAGTCTTCCTTTCATAGCAGAAGAAAGGAAGTGGAAGAGTTCAACAAGAAAAACTATTGGAAGAAGAAAGGCATTGCTATTGTCCCCATGAAATTCTCAGTTGGATTTGCTGCAACAAGCTATCATCAGGTAAGTCCCATCTTCGTGGAGAGAACCCTGATGTCAGACATGTTTCCAAACTATCTGTTGGCCATGGGTGTGGGACAGTCCCATTTCCCAGACACTGTGTATAGCTCTCCCTCCCAACATTTGGCAGAAATATATAGAACTCTCTTGAGCAGCCCAGCCATCTGCAAGCACTTGTATTGTGATCCAATAGAAAATGTTTCAGTGGCATAAAAATAACATCAGCAAACATAAGCCTCACTTCTCCACTTCCAAAATAGAGCATTGCATGGCCACCCTCACCCCACTGACTTACTGGCCCTACTGCATAAAAAGGAATCAGGCCAGGATGTTAAGACTCTAAGATATGAGACTGTAGATTCAATCCTCAGCACCCAAGCAATATACAGTAAGAGATTTGCAGGCTCATATTTTATGCTCATAGTTTGGACAGTAATGGGGTCACTCTTGCCTAACTCCAGCACTAGTAGGCTGGAAATGGAAAATTATTCCATTTTTCCCTGACTAGCAGATTGATCTAAGTCACCACTCCCAAAATATGTGTCAGTTCTAATGAGGAAAAGGATTATCTGATGATCCAAAAACTCCTCTCTGGTAAATTTTCAAAGAGAAGTCTTTCAGCTGCTCTACCCTAGGAGAAGAGGAAATATTGCATAGAGATGAGTCTATTAATGAGCAGAAGATTCTTCCTGGCACTCCCCTTGGGCCTTACACAGGAAAACTGTTGAGAATGGAGTATTCTTGCCTCCCCATTACTGTACATCCAAAGCAGAAAAGTCATTAATTGGAAAAAGCTTACACATAATATCTAAATATAAAACTGCATTACATTGTGTGTGCATACCACTAAAAACATTCTTCTTTTTATACCCAATTACCAGTCAGTCAAACACACACACACACACACACACTCCTTTCAGGAATAAAGAGGTTGCCACAAATCCCTGATGAACTGAAGACTCATGAATATGAGGAATCCTTGGCCTAGTCACTTTGTAGCTGAGTGACATTCTGTAAATGCCTAATTTCCTTAATCATAAAATAAAAATAATAATCCTCTCTCATAGGAGTTACAAGAACTGGAAAAGATGATATTGTTCCTACTTTATTGTGATTCAGCCTCCCAAGTTCTTCCCCGTCTCAAGCCCACATCTCAGGGTTTCATTGGTGGGTATCTCCTGCCCACTGGCTCACTCCTGATCAGGCCCAACATGCTCATTCCATACAGAGGTACAGGAAGTTTTTTTTTGGGTTTTTTTTTTTTTTTGGGGTCACACCCGGCAGTGCTCAGGGGTTACTTCTGGCTCCATGCTCAGAAATTGCTCCTGGCAGGCACGGGGGACCATATGGGGCACCAGGATTCGAACCGATGACCTTTTGCATGAAAGGCAAATGCCTTACCTCCATGCTATCTCCCAGGCCCCAGAGGTACAGGAAGTTTAACCAGCACATCCATAAGCCTGATCGAGCATGTGTGAATAAGCAGAAGAACACATGACCCTGAGCTCTATTCCTATCATCCAAATCGAATACAAATAAAGAGTCTGCCTGAATCAACTCTAGGGCATAAAGGATCCTGGAAAGCTGCCTTTTTGCTTTATATTCTCCGCTCTGATTCTCAATGCTATGTGCTCTCTATATCAATTCTACAAGACCAACTGGGTGAGCCAGAGCAATAGCACAGCAGCTAGGGCATTTGCCTTGTACGTGACTGACCAGGGACTGACCCAGGTTCAATCCCTGATATTCTATATGGTCTTACAAGCTTGCCAGGAACAATTTCTGAGTTCAAAGCCAGGAGTAACACCTGAATGCCCCTGGGTGTGGCACAAGTCCCCCACCCCCATCCCTAAAAAAAGACCAACTGGATATCTAACTACTCAGAGTGAAGGACTGAGTCTCACAAGATAGGCCCCATTTCAGATACTACTCAAACTGAGATGCTCAAGTTATCCACACTTTTTCCTAGTTTACTACAAATCTGGGGTTTTGTTTGTTTCTACCACCTCAGGTTTGATAATTTGCTAGAATAACTCATTTAATTCAGGAAAGCGGTGTATCTATAATTTAGGGTATGATATTAAAGATCCGTGCAAGAAGAATCCAATGAGAGAGCAAAAAGAAAGTATTAAAAAGTGTTCTCAGTCTCCTTTCATTTAGGCATTTCATTCACCAGCTAGTGAATGTGCTCACCATTCTGAAAGTTTCCCAAACTCCATTGTTTGGGAGTTTTAGTGGTATGTTTTTTTTTCCAGATGTATGTTTAATAAACCATTGGATTTTATTTCCACTTCTAACCTCTCTTCTCTCTGAGATTGGGAGTATGACTAGGAGTTGGAACTCTTTAACCACATGACTGTGTTTTTTTTATGTTTTTTTTATTTTTGGTTTTTGGGTATACACCCAGCAGCACTCGGGGGTTATTCCTGCTCTATGCTCAGAAATTACTCCAGGCAGGCTCAGGGGACCATATGGGATGCCGGAATTCGAACCAACATCCTTCTGCATGCAAGGCTATCTCTCCGGCCCCATGACTGGTTTTTCTAGCAGCAATTCCCTCTCTCTGATGCTATCAGGTCTTCCCATGAGTTCTCTAGAGTACCAAGGAGAGTAAATTCTAAAATTTTCAAAAGATGTATGACAAGGACAAAAAGCAAAATGACACTTTTGTGTGGTTTTTACTATTTCACACCTGTCTTCAACTGCTATTTGACTTGTGCTTCTGCACAAATTAGATACAATTTTGTGAAGATCTAGGCAGTCAACTTCCAGTCTCCATCATAGGCCTCTGGCTTCCTTGCAGATTTCCAAGTGGACACACCCAAGAACCATCTGGCTGGCAGTTGAAGGGAGTTATTCAAGGTCATCGTATGACTCACAAAGCCAGAACAGCTACTTTTTTAACTAGGTGTGACGGACACTGTCCTCAGTCTAAGTCAAAGGCCCACAGTAAATACATGCTATTATTAGAACCCACATGCCTCCAAGCCATTGTGGGCCTCCCAAAGGCTCTAGACATAAATAACTGAGGCCCCAAATCTCCTCCTCTTTGTCTACTTTGCCTGGGAAAAAAGGGTTCCATTTCTACTCAAACATCTTAACAAATATTTATTTAGTGTCTCTGTGAGCCAAATCAGGTCAAAGTTTTCTACAGGACACAAAGATGAGCAGGTCCAGGTGTCCTTCCTGGGGAAACTCCCACAGAAGAGTTTATCACCACATCTTCACTTTCTGTGTCTGCCAGATAAAGTGCTGTCACAAAATGGCTTAAAAATGACATTTAAAGGGGCCGGGCAGTGGCGCTGAAGGTAAGGTGCCTGCCTTACCGCGCTAGCCTTGGACAGACCACGGTTCGATCCCCCGTGCCCCATATGGTCCCCCAGGCCAGCCAGGGGCGACTTCTGAGCGCATAGCCAGGAGTAACCCCTGAGCGTCACTGGGTGTGGCCCAAAAAAAAACAAAAAAAAAAATGACATTTAAAAAAAATGACAGATTTATGGTATTATAGGTCTGAAGCCTAAAAGTTCAAAAGCAAGATGTCAACTAGGGTCAAACTGCTCAGGAAAGGTCCCTCCCTGCTTCCAGCTTTCGGTGCCTCCTTGTCTATGGGTTATGGAGCCTATCATGGTCTCCATTGTCATGTGGCCGTCCTCTTAGATTCAGGACCCACCCTCACCCAATGTGATATAACAAAAGTACAACTAAGATCACTTAAAATATCTAACTGAAAATGATAAAAAAGAAAAAAAGAATCACTTAAAGTATCTAGTTAAAAGATCTGTTGACTGGGGCCAGAGAGATAGCATGGAGGCAAGGCATTTGCCTTTCATGCAGAAGGTTTGAATCCCAGCATCCCATATGGTCCCCCGAGCCTGCCAGCAGCAATTTCTGAGCATAGAGTCAGGAGTAATCCCTGAGCATTGCCAAATATGACCCAAAAGCAAAACAAACAAAACAAAACAAAACAAAAGATCTGTTGACCAGTTCAGGAATTGGGCAAAGTAAAAGAGGCTTTAAAAATAAATCTATACAAGATGAGAGATACTTAAAGACTGGAAAGGGCAAGACCAGAGGAAAAAAAGAATCATTTCCTGTTTAGGTCACCTACCTATGAGAACGAAAAAGTTCATAGCATCTTCCTTTAGGGGACAGATACTGTTGCCTCACCCCTGGGTATAGATAACTTACCTGAGCCCTGCCCATTTCTGGGCGGTGCTTTGGGAACCGGATATTATGGTTGCTTTACCTGCAAACCCCGCCCATTTCCTGGGAGGGGTCTTGGAAGGGTATATAGGTCTGTGACTTCTGGCTTTTTGCTCTTTTGCCTTTTGGATGCTGGCCAACATGTAGGTCAGAGGTGACATGAATGAATGAAGATGTAGGACTAGCTAAGATTAGCACGCTTAAATGGGAGGAGCCACATCTGATGGCTAGGGCTGAATAAAGATGTTATCTCATGAAGCCTGCGTGTGAGTGAGATTTCTTCCTGCCGCTCTCATGAACCTCCAGACCCGCCCCGGTTAGTGAGGGCTGGAGCCACGTGGCCTGGGATGGCGGACAAAGACCCTCATCTCCATCCAGCAACATCCTAAGAGCTGATTTACTTTAGATACCTCATTGATGTTACCAGAAAATCTTCACCTGATCCATTAAGACTATATTCTTGTGGCTGGAAAGGCTTAGTATTTGCCTTGCATGAGACCAACTGTGGTTTGATACTGATGTCCCAATATGATCCTTGAGTGTCACCAGGTGTGACACAGAAAACAAACAAAAAATACTTTTTTCTGGGGCCAGAGTTGTGGCGAGGTGGTAGGGTGTTTGCCTTGCAAGCGGCTGACCTAGGACAGACCACATTTCAATCCCACAGCGTCCCATATGGTCCCCCCAGCCAGGAGTGATTTCTGAGTGCAGAACCAGGAGTAACCCCTGAGCATCACCAGTATGACACAAAAACAAAACAAAACAAATGCATTTCCTGGGGAGTTTGGATGATGAGGTATCAATCTAATCTTAGTCAGTTTAGCACAGTTAATTTTTTTGAGAGACTTTTCTTTTTCACATCAGTGTTGCAGTCTCATAGTTAATTATGAGTACAGAGTCTATTTCCAAATAAAGTCAACATTCAGAGTTTACAGGCAGATATGGACTCACAGACTCTTCAGTCTCCAATTCCATGGGAAGAGCAGGTGCAGAGAATGGAGCAGTTGCTTTGTCCCAGAAGGGAACATTTTGACTGAACAGAGACTGTGTGTGTGAATCAGCAGTTTGCAGAGCAGGTGGGAAGAGAGAAAAGCATAAACAAGAACACAGGTCAGGCAGGAACAGCCATAAGGCCAGATTTAGGAGAGAGGTGAAAATAGGACAAGGATGCAACAGGAAAAGAAGAGATCAATCCCATAGGGTGTCAAACCAGACACTAAGAAGACAGATTTTTTCTTACGGACTGGGGTGAGTTTTGATCTAGCTATTTGGTAAGGTGGCAAACTTTTCTGCCTTTTATGATCCATCTGTTGTCTCTGCAGGGTTGTTGATTCTGCCTCCAAGGCTCCCTTTTTCCCACACCCATTTCTCAAGAATCGTTCATCACAATAATGACAGGTATTCCAGTTCCTCCCTTCACCAATGCACTATTACTTAAGGCAAACCACATCAAGTTCATCTTTATGTATCTAGAACTGAGCCCATCACATGGGCAAGTACCTGGAAATGTGGAAACAGTTAGAACAGGTCTGCCTAAGATTTTAAGCAGGAAAGTGACTTTCTTATAGCAAATTAATCCTGAATATTTAAGAGGGCTTGTAGGCAGAAAAGTCTTTTTTTGGGGGGGGGGCCACACCCGGTGATGCTCAGGGGTTGCTCCTGGCTATTCGCTCAGAAGGCGCTCCTGGCAGGCACGGGGGACCATATAGGGAACTGGGGGATCGAACCGCAGTCCGTCCTAGGTTAGCACAAGGCAAGGCAGGCACCTTACTTCCAGCGCCACCGCCCGGCTCCCAAGCAGAAAAGTCTTTTACAATAAACTTTTACACAAAGAGAGAGACATTTCAGAATTCCTTGGAAATTCTGACTTCCCATCAGACTTGGGTCTTAATATCTAGTTGTTTATAGGGAGTCTCATGAAACATCAATGTTGGTTGCTTCCTAGGCAGCTGCCCTTGTTCACATCTACACAGATGGATCCGTCTTGGTCACACATGGAGGCAATGAACTGGGACAAGGAATTCACACCAAAATGCTACAGGTAAATAATAAATAATAATAATAATGTGTTTATTATAATCTTTCTGTACACTTTGACATGATGGACATTTAGAACTCATTGTAGGGTAAATGATCACTTCCTGCCCAAGGATCTTGTCTTGTAGCTGAAAATATTATCTACCAAACAGCATGTAGTCAAGGTGGCAGAAATTGCACAGATTTACAAAGGCTCCTGGAGTCTGCTCAGAGTTTGTACATGGGTGGTTGTTAGTGTCCCATTATTCATAAGCCCCTGGAGCAAGGCAGTGGATACTGAGAGCACCGAGAGGAGGAGGCTCTCCGCTTTCTACCTGTAGACCAACTTGTATCACTTAAGGTTTCAACAGCCACATTTGCTTGCTATTATTTTGTCTTGATGAGGAAGGGCAAATATTGCATATGTCATCATCTTCTGACTTTTAAAGGACATTTTAATATATGCATGCATACAAAGGAGGAAGTTACCATCTGGGGGAATTAATAATCCTTTAAATGGAATATATTTAAGTCACACATCTGCTGCTCTTGTCAATTAAGTTCTTTTGGAATCTGTGTAGTTTTTGTTCTGTGTAGTTTTTAGGGAACAGCTTGTACTGGTGCCTTTTGTCCTCATCCCTTTCTTTGGTTCTGTGTTTGCCACAAAACCCTGTTAGGATCAATCATGGTCGCTGAGCCCCAGTGGCTTCCGGGATTGATCCAGGAAAAAGGTACATTACACTTTCCCTTTAGAGTTTTATGGCTAAGAACCATTAAGGGGTTGTGTGTGGTTTTGCTTCTTGCTAGGAAAACACCTGCCATTGCTAAAAGCATTACTATATAGCCTGGCACTGATGAGCAGAAACACTCCCACAAACATCTGGAGAAAGACAAAGACTTTGTCTTCTGCAAAGACAAAAGAAACATTGGCAGACAGAATCATGCTTTTCCTTCTTTAGTTTTCATTCTTTTTTCATTTCTTCTTGATTACCTTAATTTCTGCTTGTGTCTATAAAATCATCCCATGCACTGTATCTCCAAGCCTAGGTGGGTGAGTTTGAATCAGGGTTGCACAAGAAATAATCCAAACCAGGCTTAGGGTAAAACACTTGTAGTCTGGCTAACTTCTACCTAGTAAGAAGCCCCCACTGTCTGCCAGAACTGCCATTTTTATTGAATACAGAGACCACCCCTGGGTGGGGCAGTAAACTCATCCAGGTTTACAAGTAAGACAATCTCTATTTGGGAGAATTCCAAGTTGTAAACAAACATACAAAGAAACCAGGGATGATCTTTGTTTTGGGTAAAATAGGCTGTAACCCAGCAATCATCAGTTGAGAATCTAAGAGGAAATGAACAGAAAATAGAAAAGTAAACAACAAGGCCAGAGTGGTTGCACGGCAGTAGGGCATTTGCCTTGTATGCAGCTGATCCAGGACAGACACAGGTTTGATCCCCAGCATCCCATATGATCCCCCGAGCCAGGATCGATTTCTGAGCACAGAGCAAGAAGTAACTCCTGAGCACCGCTGAGTATGGCCCAAAAACCAAAAAAAGAAGAAGAAAAGTGAACAACATACTAGAGAAACAAACGGTTGAAAAAGAAAGGGGTGAGGATTAGATTGGCCAGAGTTCAAATGGGGTGAAGGCAAGAAAGGAAATGGGGTTGAAGAAGGTTGTTGTACATTGAATAGACTGTAACTCAATAGTGAACAATTTTATCTGTGGGAAAAAATCTGCAGCATGAATATCCTTGTAACCACAGTGTTTAAATAAAAAAAAAATTTTTTTTTTGTGGTTTTTGGGTCACACCCGGCAGTGCTCAGGGGTTACTCCTGGCTCCATGCTCAGAAATTGCTCCTGGCAGGCACGGGGGATTCGAACTGATGACCTTTTGCATGAAAGGAATAAAAATATTTTTATATAAAATAAACAATGAAAAAGAAGAAAGGTGGGGCTGGGCAGTGGTGCTGGAGGTTAGGTGCCTGCCTTGCCTGCGCTAGTCTAGAACGGACGGACCGCGGTTTGATCCCCCAGTTTCCCATATGGTCCCCCAAGCCAGGAGCGACTTCTGAGCACATAACCAGGAGTAACCTCTGAGCATCACTGGGTGTGGCCCAAAAACCCCCCCCAAAAAAAAAGAGAAAGAGAGAGAGAGAGAAAGAAGAAAGGTAACAGACTTTCAGGACCATAATCTTTCTAATATAGATGGCAATAGATTTCAGATAAAACCCAGTCTAATCTCTGTCTCTCTCTTTCTTATTTGTCACTAAATAAGTTTGAAAATCTCAGTTAGACTTACTCCCTGTTATGTAAAATGTAGACAAACAGAAATCCTTAATATCTTAAATGCACTAAATTGGAACATAAATACCATAGAATAATATTACCAAGAAAATTCTTTTAAAATCAGCAAAAACCTTACCAAAATTGGTTTTAATTTTTTCGTTTTTGTTTTTTTGTTTTGTTTTGGTTTGGTTTTTGGTTTTTGGTTTTTGGGCCACACCCAGTGACGCTCAGGGGTTACTCCTGGCTATGCACTCAGAAGTTGCTCCTGGCTTGGGGGACCATATGGGAACCGGAGGATGGAACCGTGGTCCGTCCTAGGCAAGTGCAGGCAAGGCAGGCACCTTACCTCCAGCGCCACCGCCCAGCCCCCAGTTTTAATTTTTTTTTTTTTTTTTTTTCCCCAGATTCACCATTCAAACCCGGCAAGGGTCTGGGTTGAGGTGTATATGGGGTGCATTTACTGTACCTCCTCCTTCTATCCAGTTTTAATTTTTTCAAGATACATTATTTCAGACTTAAAGTAAATCAAAGCTATAATAAAAAATTGTAAATTTTACTTGGAAAAAATACTAACTCACATTTTCATAGAAGTCCATGTCAGATTTGAAACTATGTTTGATTTTCTCCTTAGGTGGCCAGCCGCGAGTTGAAAATCCCCATGTCCCATATACACATCTGTGAGACCAGCACAGCCACAGTTCCCAATACCATCGCTACTGCAGCATCCATTGGTGCCGATGTCAATGGCAGGGCTGTCCAGGTATTCTCTCCTACTGCTTGATCTTTTCCATGGGAAAGAGCTTCCCCCAGCTGGGGTTTGCTTAGCTTAAAACAAGCACAATTGGTTGGTTTTAGAGAGGTCATCCACATTACTAAGCATAAGTTTGGGATGACTAAATATTGGGAAAGTGTGGTAGGTGGAAATAGGTTAACCCAAGATGACAAACATGCCCAGAATCTCAAAGTTCAGATGCAGTCAGGACTGCAGCTGGAACTCTCCAGTGTCCAGTCAGTTGAACACCCAGATCTAGATTCTTCTATCTTAATCAGGTAGCTTCCAAATTTGCCCTTCTTTTTTTTTTTTTTTTAATTTTTTTGGGGGGTCACACCCGGCAGTGCTCAGGGGTTACTCCTGGCTCCATGCTCAGAAATTGCTCCTGGCAGGCACAGGGGACCATATGGGGCACCGGGATTCGAACCGATGACCTCTTGCATGAAAGGCAAACGCCTTACCTCCATGCTATCTCCCGGGCCCCTTAAAGAACTTTTCTTTTTTTTTTTTTTTTTTTTTTGTTTTTGGGTCACACCTGGCAGTGCTCATGGGTCACTCCTGGCTCCTGCTCCTGGCAGGCACGGGAGACCATATGGGGTACCGGGATTCGAACCGATGACCTTTTGAATGAAAGGCAAATGCCTTACCTCCATGCTATCTCCCGGGCCCCCAAATTTGCCCTTCTACAGTGAACTAGAGAATGGGAAGAGCAGGGCCAGAGTGGTGGAGCAGCAGTAGGGTGTTTGCCTTGCTGACCTAGTACGAACCATTGTTGGATCCCCCATCATCCCATATGATCCGCCCAGCCAGGAGCAATTTCTGAGTGCATAGCCAGGAATAACTCCTGAACATCACCGGTTGTGGCCAAAACAAAACAAAACAAAACAAAAAAGAATGGAAGAGCAAAGACTAAAGACTAAAGCCAAGTATAAAGCTGGTCATTCTCACTCCTCGTCCCACATATAACTACCAGATCCAATCTGTAGTGCAGGGGACTTTGGGTAAATACCAAATAGTAGGAAACACTAATACCAGCTTCCATGGAGTAAGAGGAAAAGGAATTTCAATGATCAGAGTGTTCTGCCCCTAAAAGAAACCAAAGAATATGGGTACCCAGAAATACAAAGCTGTGCAAGGTTCCCCTATTACAAACAAGTTCTTATAAGCAAATTGTCAAGTGAAAATCCAATCAGATAGACATTTACAACTAAAATACCTACACTGGTAAAATCATGACAGCCTATTCATGTCTTGTATTTATTTTCTGGGAGCCAATTTTTTTTTTTTTTTTTTTGCTTTTTAGGATAGAACCATGATGCCACAGTCCTTTGTTCAAATAATTGGTTGCCTAAACTTTTGAAGTAATTTTAATTTCATGTTTCTGTTATAAACAATTCACTTTTAGAATGAGACATTGTGGAGGGAAAAAAGTACATATTCATCATACCCAGAACTCTCAAAACATCTTATAATATGGAGAATACCTTTTCAGGACTCAGAAACCAGGGGTTCTGTTTGCTCAGAACAAATAAATAGGAAACTACAAATTATTTATATCCAATGTAGTGTAGATTCAAACAAAAAATAAACAGTCTGTATGTGTATAAGTTGTCCATTTAAACTGATATCCATCTTCTAGGGTACTGAGATTTAGGTTTCTGTTTCAAGTGTCTGAAATTTTGTGGATCTATGTGATTAGGATAACACCTTTAAATATGTTCTCACCTTCCACTCCAAGCTGAAGCTTTCATTGCAGTATTTGATGTGCATGAATGAACAGTTGGAAGTATGGATAGAAACCTGAATAATATTTTCCAACAGAATCAGATATCACTGTGGCAGACTTAAAAGAACATTTTTCTGGTTAAAAACAAGAGAGTTAGGGGGCTGGAGAGATAGCACGGAGGTAGGGCATTGGCCTTGCATGCAGAAGGATGGTGGTTTGAATCCCGGCATCCCATATGGTCCCCGAGCCTGCCAGGAGCAATTTCTTTTTTTGTTGTTGTTGTTGTTGTTTTTTTTGGGGGGGCCACACCCAGTAATGCTCAGGGGTTACTCTTGGCTATGCGCTCAGAAGTCGCTCCTGGCTTGGGGGACCATATGGGACACCCGGGGATCGAATAGCGGTCCGTTCTAGGCTAGCGCTGGCAAGGCAGATACCTTACCTCTAGTACCACCATACAGGCCCCCAAGGAGCAATTTCTGAGCGTAGAGCCAAGATTAACCCCTGAGCGCTGCTGGGTGTGACCCAAACAAATAAACACAACAACAACAACAACAAAACAAGAAAGTTAAGAGTGAAGGCAGAGCAATAATTCAATGGACTGATATAAAATAAATCTCAATGTTGTGAAATCACCCACACACACTGTATTTCAACCCCAGGTGAATGGTTCTAAAGAAGCAGGGTAGCCATGAAGAATTAATAAGCCAAGTCAGTCAGGAGAGAATCAGGAAATCATTGGCCTCCTGCTTTGTGGTCTCTCTGTACACCATGCCAGACTGACCTTTCTTTATTCTTCCAGTACAAATTTAACCAGAGGGGGAGTAGTGGAGTAAAATTCTGGTGGACTTATCCATATACATATAGGTGAAAAGAAAAGAGGAAATTGGGGAACACCTTTGTTTTGTGTAATAGTGGGGTATCAACTAACAGGCTGAGTTTAGGCTTTACTTGAGGAGGCCCAGACTCCTCATTTTAGTACCAAGCACTGCTAAAAGTGAGCTTCCCACTCCCAGCACAGAGCTGACAGTAGCCCCCAGGACTTCAGGGTGTGCAGAAGAGAAGAAATTCTATTTTTTTATTTAAATGACTAGAGAATACAAAATAATTTAGCTAAAGATGCAAAAAAAAGAAAATTAATTAATTAATTAACACTAGAAATATTCCTAAGAAAGGGGCATGAAAATATAAATTCGGGGCCGGGCGGTGGCGCTGGAGGTAAGGTGCCTACCTTGCCTGCGCTAGCCTAGGACGGACTGCGGTTCGATCCCCCAGTTTCCCATATGGTCCCCCAGGCCAGCCAGGAGCGACTTCTGAGCGCATAGCCAGGAGTAACCCCTGAGCGTCACCAGGTGTGGCCCAAAAATCAAAAAAAAAAAAGAAAATATAAATTCAACCTAAAGCATATTTTCACCAGAAGTATACCATAAAAGGAACAGTCCTCTTAATCAATGGACTCTCAACTCATGTGTCTTTATTGCTTCCAAATTCTCGTCTGATCTGTATTCGTCAATCCCTAAGTAATTACTGACCTAATCCATTATCTGTTGGCATTCCTCCAGTGCACCCTAACAACCTGGCTCATCTCTAATGGGAATTTTATTTTTTTGTTCCTTCAAGAATGCATGTCAGATCCTTCTAAAACGCCTTGAGCCAGTCATTAAGAAAAACCCTGAAGGCACATGGGAAGACTGGGTAAGTGTTGCACTGTCTGTTTATACAAAGGAGAAAAGAAGTAAATACTGAAAGGGTCCTGGCAGAGCAGAGCAGAGCCAGGCCACTTAGGAAGAGTTCTCAGAAGCCTTTCAACAAAAAAGACAGCTCACCTAAACTGAAGGCTGCTCCCTGAGACTCCCTGAGACGTGTGTGTGTGTGTGTGTGTGTGTGTGTGTGTGTGTGTGTGTGCTTGTGTGTATGTGTGTGTGTGTGCTTGTGTGTGTGTGTGTGTGTGTGTGTGTGTGTGTGTGTGTGTGTGACCTTACTGGGCTCGAGACATAGCATGAAGGTAAGGCATTTGCCTCACATGCAGAAGGACAGTGGTTCAAATCCCCGTATCCCATATGGTCCCCCGCGCCTGCCAGGAGTGATTTCTGAGTGTAGAGTTAGGAGTAACCCCTGAGTGTTGCTGGGTATGATCCAAAAACCAAAAAAAAAAAAAATTTTTTTTTAATTTAAAAAATTAAAAAAAAAAAACTGGGCTGGAGCAATAGCACAGCAGGTAGAGCATTTGACTTTCATGTGGTAGACCTGGGTTCAACCCCCCACAACCCATAGGGTCTTCCAAGCCTACCAGAAGTAACCCTTGAGTGCCACAGGGTGTGGCCCCAAAACACAAAAAACAGAGAGAGAGAGAGAGAGAGACAGAGACAGAGACAGAGAGAGACAGAGAGAGACAGAGAGAGAGAGAGAGAGAGAGAAGTCTTCTGAAGTTACAGAAAAGAATTGATGTTTTTAGTAGAGAGGAAAGTTAAAAGTCTGATTGCTGGGGCCTGGGAGATAGCATGGAGGTAAGGCCTTTGACTTTCATGCAAAAGGTCATCGGTTCGAATGCCGGTGCCCCATATGGTCCCCCGTGCCTGCCAGGAGCAATTTCTGAGCATGGAGCCAGGAATAACCCTGAGCACTTCCGGGTGTGACCCAAAAGCAAAAACAAAAACAAAAACAAAAAAAGTCTGATTGCTATTGAATATGTCCCAAGAGAAATGACTTTAATCCAACTTCACACATTCCATAATCCAACAATAAATTAGGTTTGATCTCTTGGGAACAATTACCTGGCAGTCAAATACACAGTTAGTTTAACATTTAGAAGTGAAGCTCCAAATAACATGTGAACTGAGCCCCTGCAGACAAATTCAGTTTGGTTCTTTTATTCTAGACTCCTGAAACTTGGTCAATCTGAAGGGAATTGTTTATGTACATGCCAAGGAAAAAGGAATATTAGGATGATTTTTATTACTGCTAACATAGCCCCAATGATCAATATCAACTTGGGCATATAAAATATTTTTACTTTTTGTTTGGTTTTTGGGTGATACCCAGAAGCACTCAGGGATTATACTCAGAACTCACTCCTAGTGCTGCTTGGGGGAACCCTATGGGATGTTGGAGATCAAACCCAGGTCATCCACATGCAAACGCCCTACCCACTGTGCTATCACTCTGGCCCAGCATATTTTTACTTTTACTTAACAGTCTATTTTGACTAAATATGCCCAACCTACAGATAGAAGCTGCTTTTGAACAAAGAATCAGTCTTTCAGCTACTGGATACTACAGGTAAAAATACAATACTTTCTTGGCTTTTCTCATGAGTAAATTTGAGATTACTTAATTGTTCTAGGCCTTTGGTTCTCTTGTTTATCAAATAAGTTTGTATTATGGAATTATAAAGATTCTTTTTTTTTTTTTTTTTTTTTTTTTTGGTTTTTGGGTCACACCCGGCAGTGCTCAGGGGTTAGTCCTGGCTCCATGCTCAGAAATTGCTCCTGGCAGGCACGGGGGACCATATGGGGCACCAGGATTCGAACCGATGACCTTTTGCATGAAAGGGAAGCGCCTTACCTCCATGCTATCTCCCGGGCCCCCCAAATTTGTTTTGTTTTGTTTTTTGTTTTTTTGTTTGTTTGTTTGTTTGTTTGTTTTTGGGCCACACCCGGCGGCGCTCAGGGGTTACTCCTGGCTATCTGATCAGAAAGAGCTCCTGGCAGGCACTGGGAACTATTTGGAATACTGGGATTCGAACCAACCACCTTAGTTCCTGGATTGGCTGCTTGCAAGGCAAACACCGCTGTGCTATTTCTCCAGCCCCTATAAAGATTCTTTGTAGGGCCCAAACTGAGCTCTGTCCAAGAAAATATTGAATAATAAAAATACTGTATTAGCTAGAAAAATAATAATAACTGTGAATTGCAGCAACAAATCATGCATATGCTTTATCATAAATAATAAATAGATCATATCATCAGTGGATAGGGCGCTTGCCCTGCAGCTGACCTATATTCAACCCCTGGCATCCCATATGGTTCCTGGGCCTTCCAGGAGTGATCTCAGAGAGCAGAAGTAAGCCCTGAGCATTTCAAGTGTGGCCCCAAAACAAAACAAAAAAATCAATCAGTATCATTAGAAATAACTTGCATGGGGCCCGGGAGATAGCATGGAGGTAAGGCGTTTGCCTTTCATGCAAAAGGTCATTGGTTCGAATCCCGGTGCCCCATATGGTTCCCCGTGCCTGCCAGGAGCAATTTCTGAGCATGGAGCCAGGAGTAACCCCTGAGCACTGCCGGGTGTGACCCAAAAACAAAAAACAAACAAACAAAAAATAACTTGCAGTTTGATCTTCCACATCTCCTCTTGACCATGAAGTCTTTCTACTTTGAAACCCTGCACTGTGCAGGGATGGGTAGCATGACCATTATCACCAATGTGGCACCCAGCAGTGGGGTCATTGATTAAGGCTTGTTAATTGAGTGAAGCATGATAAGGAGAACTGACTAGTAAATCCTGGAAGTTTATGACATCATTTTTACAATCTAATGAAACAAGTCACCACCAAGGTAGGGCTCTGAGGTGGTGAAAGAGGAAGCAAAGCAGATCCTCAAACAGAATTAAGACAAGGAGCCAACAGCCCAGTCTAGTGCCTGATATATAAATGAGTTCTAAGTGGCCCCATGCAGTTTACTCAAAAGCTAATGAGCCCACTAGCTTGGTAGATCTGCCCCACTAAGAAGGAACCATTAAAATACTGATGCTATTTTTCCCTAATCCCACTATTATAGTTTGGTTAACCAAGTCTATGGAGCCCTTGTGGGAATATTAATTTTTTAAAAAGCAGCTAAAACCTTCAGTGTGCAGAACTAAAGAACTTATATCCTCAACATAAAAGTGCACTGTACAAAACAAAACAAAACAAAACATTTTTGGGGGCCCAGGAGATAGCATGGAGGTAAGGTGTTTGCCTTTCATGCAAAAGGTCATCAGTTTGAATCCCAGTGCCCCATATCGTCCCCTGTGCCTGCCAGGAGCAATTTCTGAACATGGAGCCAGGAGTAACCCCTGAGCACTGCCGGGTGTGACCCAAAGACAAAACAAAACAAAACAAAAAGTGCACTGTGAGGCCTGAACCAGTCTCTTGATGAATCTCTCCTGTTAGCATGCTAACTGCAGCACAAAAATTTCCTCTTCACCACGGCATCAAATGATGGTGTTCTGGTAACTAGCTGTATTCTAAGTCCAGGGATCAGCTTCAATTAATTTTTACAGGCCAGTTAAAGGAAGCATCAGTTAAAGGAAATGATAAGTCATTGGTAACTTTTCCCCAACGAAGCAACTTGATTTGTACACAGCTCTCAACCACTACAGTCAAACTAAAGGATTTTATTTGTTCCCTCAGGGGCTACAAGGCCTTCATCGACTGGGAGAAAGGAGAGGGAGACCCTTTTCCATACTATGTCTACGGGGCTGCCTGTTCAGAGGTTGAAATCGATTGTCTAACAGGAGCTCATAAGGTGGGTTCAATTCCATCCGTCTCTTGCCAAGCTAAAACAATAACCAGATTGTTCCATTTTTCATAAAGTTATTCCAGTTCAACGTGTAATGCTGTATAACACAAACAATATTCATTCCATTTCATGGGAAATTCTAGGCATCTAGTCTTATCCTGAAGTTACACTTGAAAATAAGTACTCCAAAAAAAAAGTACTCAAGAATTACTTGAGACTGTCTACAGTGCATTATTTTTTATTCTATTTCAGTGCAAGAAAAAAAAAATTCCAAATTTTGAAAGACAGGGAGGGGTTCTTCTAATAAAAGTCATCATCATATTTGTTGGTTGAATTGCCCTGCGTTTAAATGCTGCATGAATTAGCTTTGTATTTTTATTGAGGGGGAAAGATTTTGAGGTTATTACCAGTGATGCTTAGGGCATAATCAAAGCTCTGGGTTTAGGATCACTCTGGGCAGTGCTCAGGATGCCATATGCTGTGTCTAAATTTGAACCAAGGTTTGTGGCTATAAGGTAAATGGTTTAACCCATGTACTATCTCTCTGGCCCATAAATTAGATTTTCTTTAATATAGCAAGTAAAGACTCTCTGGAGAGCTACTGCCCTATAGTAATCTCAACTTCCTCCTTAGTATACATATATATTATGTTAAATTATATCTCCATTTTCATTCTATATCATTATTAAAAATATACTTATTCAATTAGTAGAATTAATTACTCTTACACTCTTTTAAAAAGTGTTTTCTAGTGCCAGAGAGAGAGTACAGTGGGTACGGTGCCTGCCTTGCCCTTGACACTATATATAGTTCCCTGAGCCCCACCAGGAATGATACCTGAATGTAAAATCACCCTATGCACCATATGTCCAAATTCAGGTGAACGAGTCTGACTCAAGGTCATGCATGAAATAATCCAGACAAGGCTGAGAGTTAAATACATATAGTCTGGCAGTTTTCTACCTCATATCCCCAGCAAGCTGCCTGCCTGTTTTTATTTTATTTTTTTTTATTTATTTTATTTATTTATTTTATCTGCCTGTTTTTATTGAGTACAGAGACCACAGCCAGGTGGGACAGCAAGGACATAGTAAGGGCAGATAGCTCAGGCTATCCTGAGCCTGTCCTGCTTAGGTTTACATATGAGACTATCTTTGTTTTGGGTGAAACCAAATTGTAAACAGATGCAAAGAAACCAGGGATGATCTTTGTTTGGGTAAAATAAGCTGTAACCTAACACCTGAGCACAGCTGGGTATGGCCCCCAAACAAAACAAAAAGATGTGTTTCCTAATGCCTTTCACATTATGATTATATTTGTGAGTCTAATTCATGCTGCAGACAAGAGATTCAATGTAGCTAGTGACCAAGTTAGGTATTCTATGCCAGGTCCTCCACAAAATTGTCAAATCCGTGGCATACTTATATCCCATTTGAGGCTCCACACTGCTGGGAAAGTGTTTTTAGTTATCAACTTATTGCCTGAATCTTCCATCCAAGGATAGCATTTCCAGATTTAGCTGGTCAAAATAAAGAATGCCAGGTTAAATTTGAATTTCAGAGACAACTTTTCTTATAGAAGTATGATCTGTGAAGTTTTGTGTGTTTGTTTTGGGGGCCACACCTGGCTATGCTCAGGGCTTACTCCTGTCTCTGTACTCAGGAATCATTTCTGAAGGACTTGGGGTTCATATGGGATTCTGGGGATTAAACCCAGGTCAGGGATCCAACCTGGGTCAGCAAGGCAAGCATTCTACCCTCTGTAATATCACTCTAGCTCCTCTGTGAAATATTTGGGGGATACTATTTTTAGCTGGCAATTCTTTTTTTTTTTTTTTTTTTTTTTTTTGGTTTTTGGGCCACACCCGGTGACGCTCAGGGGTTACTCCTGGCTATGCGCTCAGAAGTCGCTCCTGGCAGGCACGGGGGACCATATGGGAACCGGGGGATCGAACCGTGGTCCGTCCTTAGGCTAGCGCAGGCAAGGCAGCAGGCACCTTACCTCCTGCGCCACCTCCCG
>PVKC010005734.1:0-32523 GCA_004027635.1 Crocidura indochinensis | reverse complement strand
CTCTCTCTCTCACTCTGTCACTTTTTCTCTCACTCTTTCTCTCTGTCTTTCTCTCTCATTCACACACATATACACAGTTTAGGTAACATGACTACAATAGTGTAAACATCTATGATACTGATACTAAACCCATACCCATCAGAGTGCCCATGATCCTCCATCACTGTAACTGTTTAAGTCTGATAATCTTCTTTCTTCCCCACAATATTTATCAGTTTGTAATCCAAGTCCAAAAGCCCATTGTCCTTGGATCACTCTCTTTATTAACTTCTAAGAACTTGTCTTAGTGGCATATGTTATCCTAAAATCTCAATTATACTCCTTTATTTCTTAAGTATGATTTAATACTTGAGCTTGTTTTTTTAACTCTTAGTCCTTGATCAGAATTGAGAATTTTTTATTTTGCCACATTGCAGTCATTACCAAGAGAACCTTGCTCTCCAGCTTTAAGAAGTCTCAGCAGATGTGACTATGATTCTCTACTATTTGGGGGAGAAACCACATCTGAGGTTCACAGGGCTCACTCATAGCTCTGAGCTCAGCAATCATTACCAGTGAGATCAAAGGATCATATGAGGTGTCAAAGATTGAACCCAATTTGATCATGTGTTAGGCAAGCACCCTTCCTACTGTACCATTATTATAGCCATATTCCTCACAATTAAAAAATAATTAGGATAGCTCTAATATTGAGTATTTTAGTATTTTAAATATTTTAATGATATTTTGTTCTGATGTCCTTGGTTGTTGTGTGCTGAGGTCATGCTTACGGTGGTTCTAGAATTGCATTGGGAGATGTGGGAATGTGCTGGGATATAACTTCAGGCTTCATACATACAAGGTAGGCAGTGTGATTATTGAACCACATTGCAGGGCCAAATATTTTTAAATGTTTTCACAGACTAAAGGGTGTTTCCTTTGTTAATACTTAATTTTAGGACAGTGTCCTTCAAATTTTTACTGCTGAGGAGCAGCACCTGTCTACATGTCAATTCAGAGACCCAAAGTTCTAACCACTGTGGTAGACCCATGGTTTTCAACTTTTCTACACCTGCAAATTGGCTATGTCGATAGATTAATGATTAAAAAACATTGATAGGGAATAAAAAAAAGTAGCCTGGATAATTGAAAACAATTATTGGAACTTAAGTAACACAATTCAAAATATGGGAAAAATGAGTACTTGTTTATTGTTCTGTGTAAATTAACTTTTTTCTGTGTAAAAATGACACTTTCTGGGGCCAGAGTTATACCTCAGTCATAGGGTATTTACCTTGCACACAATTGACCCAGTAAGGACCTGGGTTTGATCCCCAGAATCCCATATGATCTGCCAAGCAAGGAGCTATTTCTGAATGCATAGACAGGACTAACCCCTGAGTATCACCAGGTGTAGCCCAAAACTAAAAAAAAAAAAAAATAGATAACACTTTCTGTTTTAAACAAGCCTCTGACATAATATACTTTCATTTTTAAGGGGAAACTTGAAATGTAGACCAGAGAGCACATTATTTAAAAAATGAAAAATTTAGAAAACACCCCAAGTTTTTTTATAAATCCAAAACTAGTGATGGTGTTTCTGTGAATAAAACTAAGCCTTATTAGAGTCACTTTGTTTGATCAAAGCTAAACAAAATTTCTCTTTGCTTTGATGAGATTAATGTCTTTTAAGTCATTATTTATTCTGATATCACTAAGACTAGATTAAAATAAGACAAAAGAAAAATCAACAATCCTCATAGTTCTCCAAGCTCACAGATCTGTCAAGAAAAAAGATGAAGTTGAGAGAGTCACTGCATATGTGAATTCTGAGGTACATTAAGTACCATCATCCTAACTATAGTATTAGCATTAAGAGGCTGCCATTCCTGACCTTTTCTGGGACTTAAAAAGAAGAAATGACTTTCCATGCCATTCTGAGGGAGAATTCTATTTCTGAACAATACAGACACTTTCGCCTCTCCTGGGCATTCACATTCAGTAAAGAGCCAATCATTAGAGATTCAGAGACTGCCACACTCTATGTAGCATTAAAAAAATGTGTTACAATTAGTGGTATTTAGAGAACAAAAATGAAAATAAAATTGATTTCCTGGACACGAAGGTTTTTCCTATTTGCCAACTCGGCTCTCTGCTTCCCTTTTTTCCACTTCCCTTGCAGCTGAGTTCTGCTGAATAGAATCAAGAAAGTATCATGACTCAGTCTCTGCAAATTGGTACTCTCATGTACTATCTCTGGTGAACCCACTGCGAGGCAACAAAGGCAACCATCCATTAAGATGTCATCCAAATAGGTTCTTTCAGAATTTTCAATCACTCTTAAATCTTGGGTTAGTTGTCCATAGAAATAGATAACCTATTTCATAGAACAGACTAGGATCATTAAACATAAACTTCCCTGAGTACCTCCCCTCCTACACAAATATCAAGCTTTTCATTTCATTCATTTTATCCTCCAAAAATGTGAGAGAAAATTTTCCATGAATTCTCACATACTCCATTTGGCCTGCTATAACAGATCCTTTGCTTTCAGTATGTGTAAGCTGAAGACTGAAGGAAGATTGAAGCAAAAATGAAGTCCAAATTCAAAAAAAAAAAAAGGAAAGTGTTTGATTTAATGAATTATTTTTAATAGTTATAACTAGTGAGCCTACCTGATATCCTTAGGGGAAAACTAGGTGGATATATTCAAACTGTACCCTGACAAACCAATAGGTCATCACTAGTTTCTAATAATGCCCTTCTACTTTTTTTTTATCTCTGCCCATAAATTTGCTCTTCTTTCTGTCCATTTGGCACTATTTTCTCACAAAACTTTTATCTTGAACAGACCTAATTGTTTAATTCATGGTTGTTATCCTTTTTATGTAGGATTCTTTATAGCAAGGCCAACTTGAAGTCTGTTAACATCTTCATTCCTATCATAGTTGAGCACCTTCTCACAGAATATCTACCTGGAGCATCTGAACTTTGGGTTTTCAAAAAAAAAAAAAGTATGAGATAGGAGGCCACTGAACAGAGCACAGTAACTGCTCTCTGTGAAGTGACCACAGAGAAAGTAGCAGGACGCCATGTCACAGATAAAGGAACCAGTTCTTAAGACCACTGCAAGTGTGGAGACCCCAGACTTCCCTGGTGTTCTCTTACCTCCTGTTATATTTCTCATGACTACAATGTGAAACAAAACCCTTGATGCTCAAATGCCTCTAACCAGCTTCATCAAGTCTCCAAATACAGGTTTCTGTCTGGTTTCTGTCCTAAAAGAATGGACTAGGGATATGGATTCCAGTATATAAGGCAGAGGCATGGATTCCAGTATAGGGGCAGAGATATTGATTCCAGGGTTATTCTGCCATTATCTTTCCTTGACACTCTTAGTACTTTGCAAATTGTCATCTCATGAACTGTTAAAAAAAGTTAATGAGTGGGAGAAGTAGAATGCCTGTCTCAAATACAGGCAGGGAGTAAGGGAGGAGGCTAGATGAGGGGACCCTTGGTAATGGGAATGCTGCACTGGTGAAGGAGGTGTGTTCTTTTTATGACTGAAACCCAACTACAATCATGTTTGTAACCATGGAGTTTGAATAAAAATATAATATCCAAGGTATCCTTGGAAAAATCCAAAGTATCCTTTACCTCAACTCAACCACTGATAGTAAAATAGGAGAAAAAATAAAATAGAACTTAAAGGAATTCATAATGGTGTCCAACTTTCCCTTAGTTAAGAAAGAGGATTCATGAAAATTAAAAACAAGTAGACATTTTCCTTATTGAAGGTGTCTTAAAAAAAAAGATATATCACTAAACGAACAAAGTTGAGCTAAATTAGCGATTTAAAAAAAAAAACTGCAGGCATAATAGTTCTGCACAGCCCTGGTCACACTTATTTGTATGTCTGAGAACTTGGTTGCATTTTTAAATTTTGTCAGTTGGAGTGTCTCTCTTTTTTAATTATGAAGTATAGAGACTACCAATTTACCAAAATATCAAGTCAAGATACACCTCAGCTATTAGTTTACAAAAAGACATACTGAACTCTTTGAAACAATCAGTGTAAAGGTTAAAAGCATTTGGAAAGTTTAATGCATCCCCCAAGGGTACTAGACGTCACTGTTTTAAAGAGAAGAATAGCCCTGAAAACACTGTTTCATAGCTGCTAGACCCAGCCAGGATCTCTGGGCATCAGTCAGTTCATCCTCCTGACTGTGTGCTTAGGGATTTATAGAACAATTAGACAAAGATATTTTATTTGATGTTTTTATTTTAAATATTTTTGTTACCTAAATTATAACATCATGTATCATGATTGTATTTACTTTCTTGCTCTGCATAGGATTTCATTTTAATATTAACAATAAAATAAGCTGACTGTGGAAAGACAGAAACTCAAAATATCACTTCACTGGCAATTACTAACAGAAAATGTGACAATACATCAGCCTATTCCCAGTTTCTTTATCCAATCCATTCTGATTTGGCTTGTTTTTTTTTCCAGGACCCTCCTAAGGAAGGTAAAAGAATTAGTCACTCATAGTCAAGTCTGTGAGCCTGAGATTCTTGTTTGTATGCAAAGTTAGGTGTCAAGGCTGACATTTACATAAGACTTGCTGACCTTGTACATGAATTCTGAAGACTGGAAACTTCAGTTTAGCAAACTGTGGTTTTTAAGTCAAGCTCTAACCTATGGCAAAGGAGAAAAAAGTGAGGGTGGTGAGGAAAAAAGGGAAGAAAAAGAAAATCTAAAACTGGGTTTTGCTTAATCCCCATGTAATATATATATATTTTTGTATAATATCTTCAATTTCTACAGAACCATAAATCTGTGAATCTGTTTGGGTTCATATATATTCAGTTCTTTATTTATTTGACATTATTCTTTCTGAAATCATTGTTGTTAAAATTTTTCTATTACCAATGACTTTTCATTTACTGCTTCATTTGATCCTATCAATAATCCAAGGAGATAGCAAGGTTTGGTCATCAACTATGTTTTATAAATGAAACAATTAAGTTTCCTGAAAGCTAAATTACCTTCTTGAGATCACAAACAGAACTGATTAGTGTGCTCAGAATAGAACAAAATTGATTTCTTACATAATGGGTTCTCTTCCCAGGATCCTAAGTAAAACCATGTGGGAAGAAAAGTCTACATACATAGGAAGAAATTTTCTCATTCTAATACTCTACTAATCCTAGATTACTATGTATGTATTTTAACGCCTTCAAATTATTGAGAAGAACATGGTAAAAACAACACCTATATGTTTATGCATGACTCTCAAATTAGGGTATTATGAAACTAAGTCATAGGCTACATATTAACTATCCTCTATCAGCATCCAGTTTCTTTAATAGTTTAGTACATGAAACTTAAATGTTTGTGTTCACACATGTATATATGCACTATTTGCATATACAATTAATATCATCAGTTGTTCTCTTCATTTCAGACTGTATGGAAAATTTTAATTAAAGCACATAAAATCAGATAGAGGATTATGGCTTTGGCCTAAAATGATGCCACTCTGGTTCCTTCCCTGACACCTCCTAGTTCCCTGAACAGTGATAGGATCACTCCTGACCTGAGAGCTTGAAACAAACCCTTGGGACTTTTGGGAGTGGGCTCCAAGTCCTCCCTCATAAAAATAGACACAAGGTTCATTATTCATCAAATTAATTTCATAATAATCATGTTGAGCTAAAAAAATAAAACATTTTTTGGTTTACAAAAAATAGTAATTTACATAAAAGGTTATACAAAATCAGAATTATATTAATAACACTTTATAGCTTTAAAGGTAGAAAACACTGGTCAGATATTTCAGAAATACAAATTCAACATTGATCTATTATTTTTATTTTTTGAAGATTATTTTTATGTACTTCCACAGAGAAAGTCTTTTCAGAAGTTTCCCTGAAACTATTATAGAGAGTATTCAATAAAACAGGCATTTTATTATCTGATATAAATAAAATTATATCTCAGCAAAATGATATAAACAATTCCAGAAAAAAAAAGAAAGAAAAGAAAAGAAATAAAAAGTTGTTTTTGTTAAAATTTTCACCAATTGCTTTTTTGGAAATGTACAGTCAATAACAAATCCAGCATTATAGGTATCTCTCCTCAATGGATATTATACCTTGGCTTGTTGAGTAGTGAGTAACTTCTGACATTTGTACTTATATATTAGTATGCATGTGAATTGGGAAAACTACGATAATATTTAATCTGAGAAAAAGATCTGCTCAGATGCTAAGTTGGACATGGAAAACTAGAGTCAACATAATGATCTGTAACTAATAGTCAATTGCCCTTACACATATATATCCAAAAGCGCACTCACACACTTTTGCATGTGCACACATTACACACAATCACAGATAGAGAGAAATAGAGTGAAGGAAGGAGAGAGGGAGAAAAAGTAAGGACACCTGTCCTGAGCAATTCATATCTGATGGTATTCAATTTAAAATATTTACAGGTCACATAAAGATGTAATGCGTGATGAAGTAAATGAAACATTTTTTTTTACATTTTAAAGCTTAATCTGAAACTCAAAAAACAATATATTGTATGAGCCATTTGAACTGCTTCCTGGTTACACTCATTGCCTGTTAATTTTTCTGTGCATGTATTATTTTTATTCAAAATTAAAGGATTATAGTCTTTTCAGAATGCGTATGTTCCACCTAAAAAAATCTATCCTGTGTTTTTAAAAAAAATGAAGTTGAATAAAATGTTGATGATAAATAATTCACAATAGAACCAATGATCTTAAAAATCACATTAAAAAGCTTTAGAATTTTTGGCTATACTATCTTATATCCCTTAGATTTTTATTTGTCCTTATATGCTGATGAATTGATTTTGTTCCTTCATCTGAGAATGAAGATTGATATAAGTACAATGCCTATTTAAAGGTATATGTATTTGTATTTTAAAGGTATATATATTTGTCTATGCCAGTACTAAAAGTAGTGCCGAGCAAGATGGTAGCAGCATTTTATAAGGTTCTGAGAAGGTTCATCATAAAAAATTTAAGAAACAGATTTTTCCATCTATTGCTTTTGACCAGTAACATACGGTACTTGAAGCATAATCCTATTGATACTACCATTAAGTAAAATAAATCAGAGAGCTGTCACCTGGAGAAATTAGATCACTTCAGAGCCTAAAATCCTCTGCTTTCTAGGACCCTGTGGTTGCCACCTCAGAGATAAAAGATGGAATTATGTCAAAGTGTGCCCCCAAATGATAGACTTATCATAAAATTCATCCTTCATCTCTAGTTGTCTTACAATTTAACTACTGGGAAAGAAAAGAGAAGACAGAATACAATTAAGATTTTTGTTTATCATAACTCAAGATTTATGACCAGTAGTTCTATCTTCTTTCTCTTTTGGTTTTTGGACCATACCAAGTGACACTCAGGGGTTTCTCCTGGCTATGCGCTCAGAAATCGTTCCTGGTGTGGGGGACCATATGGAACACCGGGAGACTGAACCATGATCTGTCGTAGATCAATACGTGCAAAGCAAACACGCTACCACTTGAATCACTGCTCTGCCCCCCCCTCCAGTAGTTCTATCTTAATATGAAGTGAGAGCATGATGTTACTTTGGTGTTTTGCTTTGCACACATAAAGTATAAATATTTGTGGAATGAATGTATAAATGGATGGTAGGCTCCGCATTAATCATGGTATCATTATAATTCTACCATATTATTTTTCTATCTTTAAGGGGCTGATAAGGAGGAAACATTGATGCTTTGCACTCTATTCCCATAAATTTAAAGAACATGTTTAGAAATAAATACTTTGGAAATGAATAATGTGATCAGAGACATCTTTTAACTTTCTTAGCAAAGTTTGGCCTAGATTGATGTGTCATTATGGAAAAATTTGGAATTTATTCAAAAGAC
Organism: Crocidura indochinensis; assembly: GCA_004027635.1. Taxonomy (NCBI): domain Eukaryota; kingdom Metazoa; phylum Chordata; class Mammalia; order Eulipotyphla; family Soricidae; genus Crocidura; species Crocidura indochinensis. The sequence goes on along the minus strand of PVKC010005734.1, from coordinate 24,599 downwards.
TTGAAGACCAGGACAAGATAAATGGCTTGAATTTTTAAAAAGTGGGGATTATTACAAAGTATTGAACTACATTGTTAACATCGGGAATATGAAGATTAGTTTTAAAAAATGTCATTGCATAGTAAATTTAATAGAAACCAACTAACTCAGAAACATAATTCTTAATCATATTTCTCAAAGAAATGTTTGGTGATCACAGACTAGAAGAAACTGTAGACCACATACATTTAAAACTGAAAAAGTTATCAATATTATTATTTATATTAAAAAGATAATAATGCCTCTTAGAATAAGTGTATTAACAGTGAATTTCTATATTTATTCTTTCTATATAATTATTGAATATGACAGCAATAAAGGAAGCCCATAAAATCATTTTTTATAAAATAGGAAGTTCAGAAAAGCAAGTATTTATAAGATAAACATTCAAGACTCAGTTTCATGATCAACATGGAAAATGTAGTTATTAAAATTTACAGGATTAAATTAAAAATAAAAAGGGGCAAAGAAGTAGGAAAGGGGATTAGACAGTTACCTTCCATGTTGCTGACACTAAATTCCTGGTATCATATCTGATTTCTTGAACACCATTAGGTTTAACCCAAATCAAACCTCCTTCCCAGAGGATAAAAAAGTGGAGTAATGAACATGCTCAACCTATTGCTAAAAATCTACAGAAAATGATATATAAAATATAAAACATTCAAATATTTCCTTTGATGTTGGAATAATAGTACAGTTGGTAGGGAGTTTGCCTTGCATGAGGCTGATGAGAGTTCAATCCCCATTATCTCATATGGCTACACATGCAGTTCCAGGATGAATTTCTGAGCACAGAGCTCAGAGTAACTAAATGCACTGCCAATTTGGCTACCAAATAAAACAAAACAAATAAAAAATGTCTTCTTTGTAATCAGCAACTAGGTAAAAATGCTTATCACTTTTATTTATCATTGAATGGGACATCTGAGCAGTGCAAAGGATGACCCCAAACTCATAATTTGCAGAGTACATAACTCTGTTCATAGGAATTTGATTTGTAGTTTTAATGCAATTCCACTCAAAATCCTCATACAGTTACTCTGTGAAATCATTTTTAAGGTCATTTAAAAATGTATTAAAGGACTAAAAAAATGAAAAAACACCCAACGATGAATCCAGTAAAAGAACTATGTACTTCAAGTGGTTCATTTTTAAAATGTTCAAGCTATTTAAGGAAGCTTCATATTGACAGAGTTAAAAAAAAAACACAGAGTGCAATAGAATAACAAGGCAAGAAGCAGACCTGTATATATAAAGAAACTTGGTATTAAACAAAGTGGAATCCCTAAGGAAAGAATGATCTTTGCAACTAAAAAATGGGGATGGGATGCATTTAAATGAACCACTACAGATCTATACTTTCAGAAATTTTGCAGTCAATTTAAAAGAAAAGAATGAATTTTTGTGCTACGGATTTAAAAATTTTGCTAATCAAATAAATATTTGGGGAGACACAAATTTTCTTGAAAAATGTATGAACTATTAAATAAGCAAAGTATTACATGATGTAAGATTAGGAATGTTTTCTTCCTACTATTTTAACTCCTTTCTCCCATCTCCCACAAAATAAAACGCTTACAATATAGCTGTTGCTTCTTCTAGAATATCATTAATTAGAAACACAGGTCAGCTGAAGAGTTTTCTAATTTTCCCTGAATCTCTTCTAGAAAGCAGACAAATCAAATAGAATAGTAAAGCTCAATTTCTATAGACATACCATAAAATTGGATCGAAGATATTACCAAGAACTCAAAAATGTAAGTAGACAGGAGCAAATCATTGAGTTATAAGACTTGTGAGAGGACCTGCATGATTTGCTCCGCATCCTGTGAGAAGCAATTTCAGAAGTAACAGGTAATTTGACTGACTTGATAGCAAGACTGTCCAAAGCCAATAGATACTCAATGGAAGCTGAGTAAACCCATTGGAGAACAGCAACTGAACCTGAGACACATTCATCTACACCCTAATCCACAGAGCAGGGCAATGTCTTTGTGGCAAACATGGAAAAGTTGAACTACCTTCTGATAACTGAGATAGTTATTCTCCTCTTACATATACTCTTCTGCAGGATAAGAAAGAAAGAGTCTTAACACTTAGATAAAGGTCTAGAAAATATCCCAGGAGCAACAAGTATCCAAAGCCCAGGGGAAAAAATACTAGAGGTGAGAAGAGAAGCAAGTAAAGAACCAACTCATAAAGTGTGAATGTGTATTTTTAAAGTCATTGTGTGAAAGGACAGAAAAGGAAGCTTTCAAAACCTTTTATGCATTCCTAAAAATTTAAGAATAATGATTTCATATTAACAAAGAAGTAAGCAAAATGAATCATGTTTGAATTTCATCTAAAATTCATCTAAGAAAATGAGAAATAAGATGCAAAATTAAGTTACTACAGTGAAAATCTACCAACAATAAATTATCATCTTGGGGATAAACTATACACTTATATCTCAAATTGAGCTAAATAAATCAATAAAATAATAAACATATGAAAAAACAGTATATATTCTAATTAGAAAAAAAATCAGAAATAAGATAACTGAACTTTAAAAAATAATTGGAAATGACAAAAGACATAATTATATAACAAATAAACTAGGAAGTAACAAAAGTAATAAAAATAGCAATGCAGTATATAAAACCTCCAAAGAAAAATATTTTAAAATGTTGGGTTTCTTAAATAAGAAAGTAAATCGGAAAGGTGTTGAGGAGCTAATATAGATAAAATCAAAGTTTTTGAAAAAGAAAACGGTGGCTCTGGAGATAAGGTGCCTGCGCTAACCTAGGACAGACCTCGGTTCAATCCTCCGGTTCCCCATATGGCCCCCCGTGCCTGCCAGGAGCGACTTCTGAGTGAATAGCCAGGAGAAACCCCTGAGCGTCACTGGGTGTGGCCCAAAAACAAAAAACAAAACAAAACAAAAAAGAAAACCTAAATATCTTTAAATGGCTCTGAAACAGAACTGTACAGTTACTGCTCTAATAAATTCTAACATAATTTTTAAAATTTTGAAATATCCAAAGGTTTTAAATTACATATTGAAAAGACAGATTACTTATTGAAAGAACAAAGGATACACATTCGGAAAAATCCATATAATGATTAGCCTAAAACATTTTATTTTATTTTTTGTTTATTTTGAGAGTACATCCAGAGGTACCCAGGGACCAGTCCTGGCCCTGCACTGAAGGATAACTCCTAGAAAGGTTCTGGAACCATATAGGGTACAGAGGATTAAACCCAGACAGCTATATGTAAAGGAAATGCTCTACCAACTTACTTATCTCTACAATACCCTGAATCAGATTTTGCAAAATCTGCTGGCTTAATAAATGGTACTTCATTTAAGTATCTAGGCAAAAGAATGAGTATTTTAAGAGAAAAAAGTACAAAATCTCATCAAGATTTTGTGTAGTGTCCTATATTTCAGAAGAAAATATTTTAAGGTACTCAAAAAGTAAATCTAATACAACGATGTCATATCCAGCTAAACTGACTTTCAAGCAGAAACACAAATTACCGGCAATGCTGAAACAACTCAAAACACATTTCACTTCCATAGGACCTTAGTTAGAGAATGAGATTCAAAAAAAGCAAATGGCATGGAATTAATATTGGTCCAAAGCTTAAACTTGAATGACAGTTATAAAAAGATCATATAATATGAGTACATATGACTGCATAATAGTTAGAATAATTTAATATAAGTATAAATCAAGCGTGAAACATTTTTTGTATTACTAAGTATTATTTCATAAAAAATAATATTACATATCTAATGCTAGAAAAGTAATTAAAGGAATGGATATTTTATAAAAAAAATATATCATTAGAACACAACAGTGATCCTTAGATTAAAATATCAGAAATGCAAATGCTAATGATCATATCATAAACCATTATTACATAAAATACATATTAAATAATTTCTGGCTTCTTTGTAAAATAGTTGACAAGAAAACTTAAAAGCAGATTAAAATTTTAAAATAAAGCTATAACATATTAAAATTTTTTTAATTTTAACTATAAAATGGGAGACGAAATTGGGGTAGAGATTTTACAGGGATTTATACATTATTTTATAGCTTTAAAATCTATAATTATGTTAATATTTAGTATAATTATGAATAAATTTTAATGCATCCTTAAAAGTAGAAAGGATGTCTAATTCAAATTATATATTACAATTAAATATATATTTTATACAAGGGTTACTTTAGTTATTAGCTCAAGATGTTAACTTGAAATTTATTAAAATAATGTTTAAAAGCTGGGCTTCGAGGGACCAGAGCAATGGTGCAACGGTAGGATGTTTGCCTTGCAAGCGGCTGACCTAGGAGGGATGGCAGTTTTATCCCCTGGTATCCCATATGGTCCCCAACCCAGGAGCGATTTCTGAGCACATAACTAGGAGTAACTCCTGAGTATCACCAGGTATGTCCCCAAAACCATTAAAAAAAGAAGTTGGGTTTTGAATAAATAAAAATGGCCTTCTCTTTTCATTTATAACAAAGCGAAATAAATAATAAAAATAAGTCCACTCAGAGGAAAATTATATATTATCTATCTTTTTATTCCTTTAGGAAAATAAAAGAAAGTCTGGAGTGTTTCCCTGTGAAATTGAATAATTTGATCCACACACTTGCACAAATGTCAGCAATAAGTCCTGTGAAATATACTCCTCAGACTTCCCCCCAGGAATCCCATATGCTGGGTGCCACAAGGTCAATTCGAAGAGCAAGAATATTGGGGTTCAGCAAGAAAACGAGTAATGTAAGTGTCAAATCTGTCATTTTTTACATCAACTGAGTCTGCCCTTCATTATGAATATACCCCTCTTCCCTCCTTACTCTGTGATTTATTGCTTTTACTCTGCAAATAAAGTATCAGTTTCACTATGAACAGTGGGGGAAATTTTAAGCACCCAAAAAAAGCTATTAAAAAAATAATCACCTGCCGGAGAAATAGCATGGAGATAAGACATTTGCCCTGCATGCAGAAGGATGGTGGTTCAAATCCCAGCATCCCATAGGGTTCCCTGAGCCTGCCAGGAGCAATTTCTAAGCGTAGAGCCAGGAGTAATCCCTGAGCGCTGCTGGGTGTGACCCAAAAACAAACAAACAAAAACCATCTAAGACAACAGCCCCTGCCTGTGTAGAAAAGAAGGGAAATGTTAAGGAAAACATTAATGGGGGAAGAACAGGAGGCTGAATCTTGTCAGCACAAAAATTATGATATCGACACAGGGTTAATGGGTCATCCTACTTGTGCTAATTTAATCTCTTCGTTTTTGTGATTTTATTTTTTCAGAAAGATTCTTTGTCCTTTTGGTTTCTGTGAAGCAGACCTTAGAATGTCTGACAACTTGATGATGCCATCTTTGGTTTTTTGTTTTTTTTTTCTTTTTGCCACAGCTGTATCTTATCCAGGTACTACATGGTCACAATGAGGAGACATGCCTGATAGAAAAATCCTTTGACCAGTTTTCTAACCTCCACAGCCACCTTCAGAAGCAGTTTGCATCAGTTACTCTGCCTGAGTAAGTCACAATCTTCCACAGTGTTTGACCTTAAGTAGAGGAGAAAAATGAATGCTTATAGGATATTCTATTTGTGAACCACACAGCATTCTGACCCAAATGCCAACGAACCTCTAGAGCCTCTATATTGCTCTCAGGGTAAAGCAACTTTGTTTCATCAAACTGAAAAAAGTTTTCAATTTTCAGCTTGCCTTCTTGCAATCAATTTTGTAGGCAGAAAAGTTCAGAGCAAAATTTTTTCCATGAATTATTGGGGAAATCAGTTTTATTTAGCAGTTTTTATAAAATGAAAGTCATCTTTTAAGTTTTATCTGTAAAATAAAATTTAAATATATGAATCAATTGGTTCGGTCTACTCCTTCAGCAAGTAATTATGATAAATGACCTATGAGCTAATATATTTGCTTTCTATATCTCCAAATAAATTCTATAAGTCAGTACATTTGTAAGATTTTCTAAATTCAATGCTGGTTGCTGTTATTAAGTCTTAACTTTGACTTGAATTAACTAAATTTAATTTCTTCATATGTTGACCCTGATAAAGTCCTGTAAGCCATTAGTTCTATCATGTTATTGTGGAAAAAGAAATTAAACGTAAGTAAAATGAAAACATAATAGCAATAATTTCTGCTTAAGTAATTTTCCAAAATGCATCATCTAAAACTATTTAAATATAGACGTCAGTATTTTCATACATTTGTGTTGACTTGAGAAAGTAAACTTCCTAGAAATTAAGCACAATCTTTTTCCACAATGGATTTCCCTTCAGTTAATGACTCTTTAACAACACAAATGCTCAAATTGACTTGACATGTTTTCCAGATGAGAGTTTTTGTTCATTTTCCTAGGCATTGTAATTTTTAAAATTCAAAATCAAAGCAAATCTACTGAAGAAGAGAGAAATACTGAGAAACATATAAAGTCAGGAGGTTCATTAGCACAAAAAAATACCTTTACTATGCTGCCACAGAGATTGAAATACTCCAAACATTAGGAAGTCACCAAATCATAGTATGCTCAAGAGATTTAGAGGGAAGGAAAGATGGAAACCTCTCAGATAAAGCAATGCTAACTTTAAGAAGTACCAAAGGATACATAAAACAATTACAAAAATATGAGTTGCTGTTAAAAAACTAAAAAGAAAACAAAATAACAATAACCCTCCACCACCACCGAAAAAATCAAAGTTTGGCTACAAATACAGAATTCAACATTAGTGGTTGCCTAATACATCATTAGTAAGCATATGCCTGCTAAATCAATGATTCAGAGATACATAACTGCATCTCTATAATATGACTGTCTTGTTTTGGTTTCAAAAAACATCTCTGCACCATACTTCTATTTTTTCTAATATATACTAGCATAACTTGTGCTACATCAGAAGTACTAATAATCTCTCACCACATAGATGCATCTTATCAATTTTCAGCTTGCGTTAAGAGTCAGCTTTGCACAATAATTACTGCCCGATAATGGTAACTAATTGATTTTTTTAAAACTATCCATGCAATTTGTGAAGAGAGGAGAATTAATGTGCCTCACACAGTATTTCCATGCTGACAGTCCCATAGGAGCTAAGTAAAACTTAAGGCAAGGCAATGCATATAAATGAAGGATGAGAACAAGATTACTTCTGACTTCTAAATTTAATGAGAGTAGCCCTACATGAGTTATGTGAATTCTATCCGGAATGTATGATCAGTTAGTTAAGAGTTACAAAAAAAAAAGTCAAATTGGCCACAGCATGTAAAAGAGGTCTTCACCTTGGGCTCTGCACATCGGGTTGCCTTCCAAAGAATGAAAGCATGGAAATCTTCTTTAAAATCAATCATTTTCCTTAAAGTTAATCTGCTTGGGAAAGAATGATTTCCTTTCCCTCTTCTACTTTCACCATTACTCTTCCTCAACCACTCAGAATCTTTATTTGATTCATTGTCCCAGAAAGTATATTCCTCTGAGGATCAGAGAAAGGGACACATTAAAAACTGGCATTTGGTACTGAGAAAATTACTCTAATCACTAGGAATTGAGTCTGTTTGCAAGTCAGGTATTTCTTAATCTTTGTTCCAAACAAAACTGATTAAGGAAATGAAAATATTGCCTGATAAAAACAAATCTGTGTAAAATATGGGCTAGAAAATCACATAGAGCTTAGCACACATACCTAGCCTATGCTGGGTCTGGGTTCAATTTCAAACACCGCATGGTTCCCCATAGCATCACTTGGGCAGTCCTGGAATCCTTCAACACAGCCATGTCTGAATCAGATGGCCTCCATCACCTCAGAATCCTGGCAACATCTTCAGGACCCTGCATTGAACTACCTCGATGAGAACCACCAGTAACACCCCAAGCCTCATGAGTGCCATTTGGGAGACTCCACAAAAAAATTATGAGAAATAAATTGGAAAGGTCCAGGAAAGTGGCAGAGAAGCCACCTTTTTAAGCATTACTAAACAGTTTAATCAATCTCTAGTACTACATAGCCAAGTGCAAATTGATCCCCTTACTACCATTGTAACCCCTGATACCACAACTAGTGTGTGACTCCAAGTCCCCCATAAGTGAGTATGTAAGCACAAACATTGCAATTACATTTAAAGAGAAGAGAAATGGGGAAAGCTTCAAAAAGTAATGCTATATGATTGGTAAGTAGCTAAACCATTTGGACAACAGAATTCCTTTACTAGAGCTGAAGTCCTTAGTTCTCAACTATTTATATATTTATATAGATTTTTCATACACGCATCTTTTAAAATATCAACAAAGGATTAGAATTAATAATAATGAACTTTATTTTGTACTCAGTGTTGGGGAGGAAACTTCATAAACCACATGCCATGCAAAACTCTTACCCACTGAAATATATCCCTAGTCCTTTTATTCTAAAATAGGGAACATTTGTTTCCCCTTATACAAATTACTATTTTCAAACAATAAGACTCAACTATTTATCAAATACATTTATGTGTTTTGATTGGACAAGGCACTAATTTCCATGGTAAATATGAATTAAAATTGTAATACTTTGATCCTTGGAGCTGCTGGAGACCTTAAAAAAATTAACATGTCAATTACTTAAATAGATGGACATAGAATGTTTGACTTCCCTGATATTTTCAACAGGAAGCCAAGGATGAGATGCTCTGGGTTGTTACAAATTAAATGTGTGAGCAAACTTCTCCTATACCTGGTATTCATTGCCTGGAAAAGAAAACAGAAGCATGAAGGAAATAGCACACCTACAGTCAAAATGAGCTTCTAGATAGACCAATTTAACCAACAAAAAATCTATTGCCAAACACTACTAACAGAATACTCCTCCTCCTAAAGAACTAGAATCACATGTAAGCCATTAAGATGAATCATCAGATAGGGCAGAGGAAGTTATCAAGTCAGATTTCCAGGGAAATTACTTCTCTACTCTGAAAGACTAAGACCAGATGGAAACATATGTCACTTGGTAAAATGTTTAATTTGTTTAGTGTAGCAATGTCTCCAGTGAGCCCTGAAGAAACAATACAATCTGACCTTTTTGAAAAATTACAAATCATCAGTTTTCAGAAGGAATTTATTAAGCCCACAAGTATATAAAAATGGAATGTGTGGTGTTCCATAAAAACAATATGAAACATTAAATTAAATTAGCATCAAACTCAAAGGCAGTTAAAATATCACAAATGATTACAGGAATGTTAATAAAATCCACAATTAATCATGTGTTCTACAATGGCATTTTTTTTCATTTTTATTTCTATCCAGTGCAGCCTGCAAATTCATGAACGAGTCCCCAAATGCTAATTTTCAAGCTAATGAAAGCATACTGTTTCTTTTAAAACAGGTTTCCTCACTGGTGGCACTTGCCGTTTACAAATTCAGATCACAAAAGATTCAGAGACCTAAATCATTACATGGACCAGATATTAAATGCATCATATGAAGTCGCAAATGTATGTTACAATTTACTTTTCTATTTTTAGTGTAAAATTGCACAGCCATCTTATGGATTATTAAGTATTTAAAATACTTGAAAGATCACATTCTGTTAGTCCTATTCAACAAACCTACATGATAAATGTGAAAATTCTCCGAACAGAAACTATGTAAGAAAAAAGGTTCAAAAGCTCAGCCTCAAGTGTTAAGGTAACAGGTGAGGGATGGAATTTCAATGCTACTGTGCGTTCTAGTATGTTGAAAAGTAAGAAGTACTTTTGATCAGATGACAGGGTTTCACGGAGAGGAGAGGATCAGAGCTCTATCTTTTACACTGGAGAGGAATCAATGGGGTTGGCATGAGAGGAACATTTCAAATAGAGCCAAAGCAGTAAAGAAAGGTCATGGGTGAAAAAGAAAAAGACTGTAATAAATTTCTATTATCACTATCAGAAATAACTGAAAATTTGATAACTTGAAACAACAAAAATATATTCTGTTTGAGATTTTTGCCATTTATTATCAAGGTCAAATTTTTAAAAATGGATCTAATAGGACTAAAGTCATTGTGAACTGGTTCTTTCTTCACTCTAGGAAAAATGCCATTCCCTTATCTTTGTCAATTTAGAGACCAACTGCAGTCCTTAGCTTGTGTTACTTTCCATCAACTGAACCCATCATCTCTGATTATGTCCTCATATCCATTCTAAGGATTAAACCCTCCTGATGATATCCATATCAAGAATCCTGAATATTACCACCATTTCAAGACTTTTTTCTGACAAGTTCCTTTTGACTTGTAAAAAAAACTGCAGTCACAGGTTGGTTTCTGGGCCACTTTTCAGGGCCCATATTGTAAACACAGTATTGCTGGGATTATAGAAAAGTACAAGGACAAAATTGAGTTGGTTCTAGGTCAATCTGTAAAAAAAGCTGTGTGAGAAATGAAAATCAACAAGGTCAAGCCTGTTTGTCAAGAGCTAAAGCTAAGAGTAGTAACAAACTAAAATCGGTGAGAGCAGCGTTCCTGCACCACTGGGAGATTCTGGCCTTATATTAACTATGTGGACAACTATGTAAGACTGTAATACAATTATTTTGACATTAGTTATAGTTTTTAGACTTCTTAAAATTAAAATGTATAACCTGTACCTGAAAACTGTAAAAGAAAAAATACAGTTCAGGGAAAATTATGTAGAGAAGACCCAAGTAAACATTAAATTTTAAACATATAAACATTAAATATTCTAATGAATACATTATTAGATCCTTATATTTGATTATATTTATTATTCTATTTAATATGGTATATATTTGATTCATTATTCTTACTATATTAATATTAGTATATGTTAATATATAATATATTCTTACTATATTAATATTCTATAATAGATTAATGTATGGTATATACTTAATTTATAATATACTAATAAGAATATTCTATTTAATATATTATTAGTTCCTCACTAAATAGTAAATGAAATAAGTGACCATATATATCTTCCAAGTCAGATGAGAGAAAGCTATAAAGTTCATATAAGAACATTCACTGGTGTTTGAACCATTAGTGGTAGATGAGGTGAAGACACTAGCAGAAAGATGAAATGGTGTCCAAATGCCCAGATGAAGTTCAGCCTTGTCTAACCACTCAAATGAGTCTCTCTTTTTCTTCCTAGATTTCCTTTTAGACATTGTGGTTTACAATAGTATTTATTACTGAAGGGATATCAAGCATATCACTTTACCTCCTTTCAACACTCAGTTTTTGTCCAGGTTATAATTTTCAATTATTATTGTCATAGTGGGCTCCACTCTGCCCTGAGTGTACTCCCCTGCTAATTTGTGACGGGATTCCTGCCACAGACCAGTTCGCTTAGCCCTCATCTCAATTGTCTTTGGATATTATTGTCATACCATTTTTAAATGCCATAAATGAGTACAAAAATTCTATTTATATTCCTCTCACTTTGACTCATTTAGCTCAGCATAATACTCTCTATATCCATCCATATATAAACAAAATTTATTACTTCACTTTGCCTAACAGTTGCATAGAATTTCACTATGCACGTGCACTATAGTTCCTTTATTCAGTCATCTGACCTCAGACACTTGGATTATTTCCAGATTTGGGCTATTGTGAATAGTGCTGCAATGAATGAAATAGGAGTGCAAATGCCTTTTCTACATTGTGGTTTTGGGTCCTTAGGGTATATTTTCAAGAGCTATACTGCTTGATCATATGGAAATACACTTTCTGTCTTTTTGAGGAATGTCCATACTGCTTTCCAAAATGTCTGGAATCAGTATGCATTCCACCAGCAGTGAATGAATGAGAGTCCCTTTCTCCCCACATCAGTACCAGCACAGGTTGTATTTGTTCCTTGTAATATGTGCAGTCTCTGTGGAATGAGATGATATCTCCTTGTTTTGATTTGCATCTCCCTGGTGGTTAATAATATAGAGAATTTTTTCATGATTTTTAGCCATCTGTATTTCTTTTTTTACAGATGTTTCTGTTAATTTCTTCTCACAATTTTTGGATAGGGTAGTTATTTTTTCTTGTTAAACTCTCCTGCTGCCTAGTATATCTTAGCCATGAACCTCTATGGCTATTAGTTGAATGCTTCTCCCAATTCATGAATAGTCTTTGTATTATGATCACCATTTCCTTTGATGTACAGAAGCTTCTTAGTTTAATGTAGTCTCATTTATTTATCTTTGCTTCCACTTGTTTGGTCAATAGTGTTTCATCCTTGAAGATGTGTTTAGTTTAAATGTCATGGAGAGGGAGGGAAGAATATCATAGAGAGTTATGCCTAAATTTTCTTCTATGTTCTTTATGGTTTCAGGTCTGATATCAGCATCTTTAATCCATTTTGATTTGACATTTGTGCCTGGCATTAAAAATTTCTGAGTTCATTTTTTTGCATAAAGCTAACTAGTTTTCCCAATACCACTAGTTTTCTTTTTTAATTTACTTTATTTAAAGAACATGTATCACATGTTGGCATATTGATTATAATATATTTGATTCTAGATAAATGGAAGCAACATTATTTTTAAAAAATATATAGAATGCTTCATGAATTTGTGTCTCATCTTTGCGCAGTGGCCATGCTAATCTTTTCTGTATCATTCCAATTTTAGTATATGTACTGCTGAAAAAAAGCACAAGAACAACATTACTTTTAAGAGAAAAGAAAGATGAAGAGAGATAAAAGTTCAGTGACAAACTTGTGAAAATTATTTTATCTCCAATGATGTCAGAACAGTTAAATAAGGTCTTACTGCTCAGTGACTATTATGTTACTTCATCTATTGACCTCTATTACAGTGGATACTCGATCCCACTACTGAGTTTCAGTAAGAATAAACTCAAGAACATGCACCACAATATTATTTTATAGCAAAGCACAATTGCCCAACCACTTAAGATGATATACATATCCACTGAGTAAACGTATTATTTCAGAGAATATGCAACTTGAATCAAAAGCAAAATAGTAGTCAGTAAATTGGAGACAAATGAAGGAAAAGGAAACTGCAAGAACAATAAATTACAGTAACATTTTCTCTTGATCAGAAGTTCAGTAACGACATTCAATATTTTTATCCAAATAGAGCACTATTCAAAATTACAGGCTTATTATGCCAACTCATAAAATTTATAATTTAGTGAATGAGAATAGCTTTTAACATATAGTAACCAATGGAACTTACGTTACTTTTCAAAATTGAAAAAATCAAAAGTTAACATCTGGGAAGTACGTGGCAATGATCTATTATCAATTCTTGAAACAAATCAACCCATATTTTTATTTGTATCTCTTCAACAGTGCATAGGGCCACAACTGTACCCTTCAAAAAGCTTACTCAGCAAATATGTAATATGTCTATTAAGAATGATAAAAGAACAGTGTGTTCCATTATGGGAACAGAATCACATAATATAATAACTGGAAACAAAGATGTAAAATAGCTTTTGAAATAGTATTAGATAATTAAAAACGACTTTATATAATAGGTATGTATATATAATATATGAGTGAATTTAGACTGTTTCTCAACCTTTTTTCAACCAAAGAGCCCTTCCATTTTTTTTCAATACCCTCTTTCTTAAAAGTTGGTCTTATGCCGTGGCTCACAGCTAAAGTGATATTCAGTTGTGGCCCCCTTAAGATATCCTGAAACCCACGGAGGATCATTTAGTCCATAACTGTGCAATTCCCTACTTAAGCTATTACATTTGCACACTCAATTTAGCACAATGGTAATAGTACAATAAAATACTTTTCCTAAGATCAATTGTAATTTCTATTCTACAATATTAAGTAGTGCTGTATAGACTAAATAAATCAGCAAAATATAAATCAACAAAAATTAAACATGGGTGCAAGTATATCAAGGGTCACTTTTGAAAACTGCCATTTAACAAATATTTATTGACTGTCTCTGTGACCAGGATGCCAAGTTAATAAAACCCTGTCCACAGTTTCAAATTAATAGAGGAATGTTTTAAATAAGATTACTCTGGGATTTGGGGGTCTATGGTGACATCTAGGGATCTGCATAGTTCTTAATAACTCCAATAGTAGAATTTTGAAGAATTCTGGAAAGTTTAAAATGGAGTCAGCTATGGATGCCGTATCTAGAAAACTACAGGCCCTCTCTATTTTGTCTACTTCGGTAGATACCAATGACCTCATAACAACTTTCATAAATTCTTGAAACATTGGATTTATCTTTCCCTTACTTGTAAGGAACTTTATAAGTAGATACAATTCTCATTATATGGATTACATGGTAATAAAAAAATAATGGACTGACAAGGATATCATCAGATGCTGTTAGCATTAATACAAGTGTGACCAGACTAATCACCTAGATTCTCTGTGACGATCAATTATCTTCAAAGAATAATCAAAGTGAAATTTTGTGGCTGCATATGTTGATGGACTCTTTTCTAATTCAATTGATTTATATCTGAGAAATAAATCTTATTTTAAGATTAACTAAGTAAAAGGTTTTTTTTTTTTTTTGAGCCATACCTCCTGGTACTTCAGTCTTACCTCTGGCTCTGCATTCCAGGGATCACTCCTGGCAGTGTTCAGAAGACCATGGGGGGGGTGCCAGGGGGGTCAAAGCCAAGTCATATGCAGAGCAAGAGCCTTACTTGCTATATTATTGCTCTAGCCCTAAATAAATATTTTGGGGGCTAAGCAGGTACATAATTTAACAACTGTATTTTATTTAGTTGTTTTAAATTTTTTATTATTTGATTGTAATTTCTCACATCAATCCATAAAATTAGTTATATAAACAATACAGTTTATAGAGTCAGGAGCATAGCATATTTTTACTATTTTACATGATACAAATGACTTGAGAGGTTTTTGCCCTCTTCTAATAGAGGGAGGGAAAGAAATAATTTTCAAATAAAGGTACAATATTTGATTTAATTCTTTCATGATATAACTCTTATGTTGGGTCCTAGAAAAATAAATCTAAAAATATTTTTCATTCTTGTCATAGCAGTAGAGGAAATATGGAGAATCTGCTTATTTCATTAATGTCACACTCCAATTCTGTTTTTATGTATATGATACATTAATTATAAGCATAGTAAATTAAAAAAGACTTTGAAGATTTCATTAAATACTCAATATGCAAAACACTAGAAAAGCCTTAAATTATTCGCAGATAAAAATAGCAGAAACCAAACTAATGTACTATGATTTTATCTCACTGAGTTTATATTATGGTGATACATACAGACATAAATTTAAAAAATATATAGCAATAGAGGCTGAAGCAGTGGCACAATGGTAGGGCCACTAACCTAGGATGGACCACGACTCTATCCCCAGCATCCCATATGGTTCCACGAGCCAGGAGCGATTTCTGTATGTATAGCCAGTAGCCAGGAATAACTCCTGAGTGTCACTGGGTGTGGCTCCAGAAAAATATACATAGTAATGAATAGTAATATATAGTATATATTATATATCATATATATCGTATATAGTTATATATTATATATAGTAATATATATAGTAATAAGTAGAAAAACAGTAAATTAGTAAAATATGCAAATCAAATTTAAGAGTCAACCAACTTGCTGAAACCTATAATAAGATATTATATATAATAATATAATATTAGGATGTGGTCCTTCTAGAAGTATTTTCAATGATAAGCAGTCTTGTTTTATGTCAGTGATATTAAAAGTCTGCTTTAGGTTTGTATTGTAATAGGGTGAGATGTTTGCCTTGCACACAGCTGAACTGGGTTTAACTCCCACCATTCTATATGTTTCCCAAGTCTGAAAGAAATAATTTCTGAGTGTTGTTGGATGTGGCCACGAAACAAAACAAAATCTTGAATGCCTTGAATAAGTGTTGTGCTCCTGGAATCCTCCAGGCACAGCTGGGAGGCATTCTACCCAGAACCCCTAAGACAGGAATTCCTGGAAAGAGACCAAGTACTAGTAACTCTTTTCCATGAGCAACTTCTCAAGAATCATTCCTGAAAACACAATGCCAACAGTGAGCATTATTGTACCTGTCTGCAGGCAGCATGGTTCCAGATGAAGGGAATGAGTGAGTACTGTTCATCAGACTTGTAATGTTCTACCTGGTGAGAAGAAAGACACTCCTGTGCTTACTCAGGAGCAGTTTTTCTCTCAAGCATAATTACTGAACATCCAAGGCCACAAGGGAACATTAGCACAGCTGCCTTCAGAAAGGATGGTTCCCGAAGAAAGCAGTAGGCGCTACCACACAATGGTCATATCCTTTTACTTAGTTTCATGTTCTTCTCAAAGCATAGAATCTTCTGTTCCCCATCATATATTTCTAGAAAAGTTTGTCCTAGCCTACCTTACATGTAGGTCTACATTTCTTTTAAAAATCTGGCATGTTTCTCCTGAAAAACAAATATGTTTGTCCTGACTTCTGTTAGCACTCTGGTCTTCCTGCCCTCTACACACTTTTCCACACAAAAAATCTCAGAGATATTACAGGCATAAATTATAAAATAAATTGTCCAAAAATAATCATAATAATCTACTTTAGCAAGTATCAAAAGCTAAGTTAGGGGATAGAGAGAGCTAGAGAGCTTCATAACTTTGGTCTGTAGCCCAAGCAGAGGGAAACTTAAAAATTTAAGATTACCACACACACACACACACACACACACACACACACACACACAGTACACACACATACAATATGTTAGAAAAAGAAGGTATATAAAAAGAAAACTCACAATTATATACTAATCTATTTTCTTTTTTAGGAAGGTTGTTTTTTTTATCAGTTTATACTGAGTCACTATACACCTGTTATTTTTTCTCTCAAACTATTTTTTTAAATCTCTGTATATTTCAATGTATATATTTTCATTCTACAAGCAAATTTAGTTTTGAGAACAAAAATTCCCTAGGCTTCTTTAAAATTTTTTGGTAGAATGGTGTTAGGAACTAAATGTAGATTTTTTTTTGTATAAAGAACAACATACAATTTAACGAAATGTGTTGCAAAATATTTCACAACCTAAATAAAAGTGTATTCAGAGTTGAGTTTACCTAAACTATATAAACAGTTGTTTTAGAAAATGTTAAAGCCATAATCATTACGAGTTTTTTTTTTTTTCGCTCTCCATGGTCCCTCATTTCTATAAGTTGCTGAAAATAAGAAGTGGTATCACTTACAGTTTGAGCAATGTTATTTTTTTAACAGAAATCAAATGTCAAAATAAATCTAAGTGAGTAAATCCTATCTTAATAGTGAACATATGTTTCTTGTTCCCAGCTTGCTAAACCCAGATGTTAATTACTACATTTGTCACTACATTGCTCTTTTTCTATTTGGAGCTAGCTAAGATTATGTTGCAGGCAGGATAAATGTCATATGTGTACCATCAGTAAAACCAAGATTATTTTTCAGTGTCTGGTAAAATACTGATGACATTTTAGAAGCAGAAATATTAAATATCCTTTAGAAGCTCACGATTATTCATAGTGTCATTCTTCCATATAATTCCAATACAAATACAGTGGGTTGAACTACATTAAAGACTGGACATTCTGACAACCTGCTTTATGAAAAGCAAGTTGTATAAAATGCAATTGTATAAAATACAATTACTGTTCAACTTTGATTTAAAATGCTTAAGGAAAACTTATTTTTAAATTCACATTTTTACAGCACTTCACAGTGTTTGAGAAAGAAAGATTTAAGTTATTGTTTTAAGTCATCAAAACTAAATCTTTCAGATGATTCTAAATGTTGAATGGTCAGTTAATAAATGGAGATTCTTATAGCACTGTTTTAGAGAAAAAAATTCATCTCAGTGTTGTATTACATCATTTCCAATTTGTTTCAAGAACTTTAAAGTTCTGCTTTAAATGATGATACATTCATATGATATGGACATACAATTGATTTTAAGAAACTTTAAATTGATCAACTCTCAAAAGCATAATCATTTAAAATTATAATTGTCTTAGATAATAGTGAACAAACATTAAGAGCACCAAACTTAAAATATAAGCTGATGTATAATTTAAATTTTATTTTATTTTATTGAGTTACCATTAATGATAAAATTATTTATGATTGCATTTCAAGTACAAGATGTCCATCACTTTACCAATGTCCATTTTCCTCCACCACTGTACCCAATTTCCCTCTCATCTCCTTTCCTATTTCTTTGAAAGTTAAGGGAGCTTAACTCAAATTTATCTTTATTGGCTGCATTTCTCATTTAAAATAAATTTCATATGTCAGTTATGCAATTACTACTTCAAAATATACATAAATTTTGCTGGAATGATAGTACAGTGAATAGGGTGCATGCTTTATATATGGCTCTCATATTCAATTGCTGGCCTTCAAATGGACTCAAGCCTGCTAGGACTGATTCTTGAGCACAGAACCAGGAATAAGCTCTGATCACTGCCAGGTTTATCCAAAAACATATATGTAGGCACATATGTGTATGTGTATTTAGACATGTGCTTATATTCAAATATGTATATATGTGTATACACATGTTTGTACATGTATATACATGTAGATAGAAGTCACTTATAGTCTTATAGGACACTTAATATAGCCTAATATCTGAAACACTTGAACTGTAAATTTAGAGTCCCAAAGACAAATCCCACCACCTATTGACAAAATAAACATTGATTTTACATAGGAAGTATGTTCCAAATATTTAAAAGTCATTAGAAAACTGGAACTAATCTGTAAGAATATATGCCAGTTACTTGCCTATCATTTAGACCCCGTAAGCTTGTATAGGCCAAATATTTGCCCGATGAGAAAAATAAAAAAAGTATGAGAAATGAGGGGTGTAAATGCAATCAGGGATTTGGGTCAAAACACAATAAATTTGAGTTGTCTTGAGACTTTTAAGTAGAAATGGAAATGAAAGTTAAATGTCTTGAGTTGAAGTGAAATGATATTAGAAATATAAATAGTAAAGTTGGCAGAATGTAATTGGTTTTCAAAGGTATAAGACTGGGTGAAATTATATTGGGTGAAAATATAAATAAGAAAGAAAAAAAGCATTAAGGACTAAACCATGCATAAGCTTTTAAGGTCCAGAAAATAAGAACTCTTCAAACTTGGAGACTGAAAAAGTGCAACCTTTGGAAACCAGAAGAATATAGAATTTGTAATCCAAGGGAAGAAATTATTGCAAAAAAGAAAGACTGATCAAGCACTTCCAAAGTCACTTGAATGAGTTAAAAACTTGAAAATTTAAAACTAGGCTTAGCAAACACAAAGTTGTTGAAAATTTTTCCAGAACTGTTGGATGGAGTTTTAAGACCAAAAATCTTATTATAGTGAGTTCAAAAGAGAATGTAAAGAGAAGAATTTGGGATGCAAAAGAGAAAACCACACTTGTAGGAACTTTGCTCTAAGACTGAGTAGAAAAAAGTACACATGGAAATTTAGGGCAAGAATTTCTCTTAATAAATTCTAAAATAAACATGCTGCTAGGAAGATCCCATCAAAATACAAATGTTGGCTTTTCTTCTCAAGACCAGCAGTCTGGTCTTTGGTGAAAGCTTAGCTGGAGAACACAGTGATAACTTCGACTGGATAAAAGGGTGTGAACTCAAATGCCCAAATCAGTCTAAAAGCTTTAGTTCACTATGTAACAAAAGAGATGCAGTAAGATAATAGCTTTGTTGGCAGAAGCTTCGAGGATATATTTTTGTTTTTATTTTTCCCATCAACAAAACGACCAGTCCCTGAGCATCATTTTAAAGAATAATAATCTCCAGCATGTTGAAATTTCTGAGAAGTGAGGAGAAGGTGTGTACATGAATAGAAGAAAACCTAGACTATCTGTGGAATATGTGTTATTTACATAGAATTTCTGGAAATCTCTGAGTACCAGCCAGAAACTAGTGAGCAGGAATTGACAGTAAAACTAGTAAGCATGATTGAGTACTTTTGTCCAGCAACATTCAGCAGGCCAATTACAGACACAGGCTCATTTTCTTTGCCACGTAAATGATAAAGGGAAAGAGTCAATGGAGCAAAAAGCTGTTTGCAAGAGATTTATTATAATTATGGGCCACAGATCTAAATTGGTCATAGAATGACTTCAAAAAATGAAAGGAATCTGGGCTAGTGAAAAGATTTTTGAGCCAAAAAGTTGTTTTGAGTTGTATAATAGGAGGGAGTAAGCGGGGAAGAAGGCAGGTATAGGTCATGAGGCTAAAAACAGGATAAAAGAAAAGTTTCAAGTCAAGATCAAAGAGTGAGTGGGGAGTATATAAAAAAAGATCTCTAGAGAAAATTATTTCAGAAGCAAGGAATCCGGAATAAGGAGACAAGAGAACACTGTCAACATTTTTTCTAGAGAAAATTACATTACTTCGCAGTTAAAAATCTAGAAATGAAGGACAAGGACCTAAAGATCAACAGACAAGTGCAACAACAGCGGACAGAAGGCAGTACGACATGATACTGAAAGCAGCGCATTTTTATAAAGAAAGAGTACAAGTAGAAGAACAAGGAAACATGTGAAGTGTATAACCCCAAACACAAGGAAAATTAAAAGACCAAGGGAGTGGGACCTGAGCGATAGCACAGCGGGTAGGGCCTTTGTCTTGCAGGAGGCCAACCTAGGCTTACTCCTAGGCATCCCATATGGTCCCTGAAGTCTGCCAGGGGTGATTCCTGAGCTCAGAGTCAGGAGAAACCCCCACGTATCGCTGTGTGACCCCAAAACAAAACAAAACAAGACCAAGGGAGTGGCTGCCTATCACAATTTTGAAAAGTGGCACACCAATCAGAACTCTCCTAGAACATAAAATGAGCATATAAGAAACTCTACTAATGAATTTCTCCAAGATTACTGATTTATTTTTATTTCAATATTCTACACCATCTGCATTTTAAAGAATTTCTGGTTATTGTCTAGAGAGATGTTCAGAGAATAAGCATGCATGTCTTGTATGCAACCAACCCGAGTTAAGTGCCGAGTACCACATATATCCCCTGAGTGTAGCAAACCGAACAGTAGCTTAAGTAGTCAGAGAAAAGAGAAGAGAAGAAACAATGTTCCCCTTTAATAAAAGTACCACTTGAACTATGAAGGGAGTAAGTGGGGGAGATGAGAGAGAGAGAGAGAGAGAGAGAGAGAGAGATGAAACAGAGACAGAGAGAGGAGTGAGAAACAGAGAAGAGAAACAGACACAGACAGTTCGCGAATTTAATTTATCTGCATTACTATATATCATGCAGAGGGAGAGAGAGAGAAAGACAGAGCAAATTGCACTTGTCTGATGCTGCTTAGGCTATGTATTAAGGCTGGCCCGGCCTGGAGGTCTGGTCCTCTGGGTACAAGCCCCCTGGTTCTCCTCTTTGGCCCCTCCTCTCACATCCAGGCTTCCCCTTTTAAACCTAGGCAGTTAGCCATTACAGGGGTCGTGGCATCAACTGCCTGGCATCAGGGGTCATACCCCTTAAAGATGCATTAACAGTAATCCCTTTGAAAAATCATTAATACCTAGCACTATGGGATGTGCTCTCTGAGACCAAAGTAAGCTCTGAGCACAGTTAGGTATAGTTGCACTCACCCGTCTGTCCCCCACTTCCCCAACACACAGAAAAATTCTGGATTCCATAGCAATAACAGTACAGCAGGTAAGACATTTGCTTTGCACACAATTGATGCCAGCTTGATTTCTGGCATCCTATATGTTACCTGGAACTCCACCAGGCATAATCCCTGTGCAGAGACAGATATAAACTTTGAGTACAGCCGGGTGTGATCTAAAAAACCAACAAACCAAACAAAAAATTTTGATTGCAATACCTTTATATTCAAAGTTCAACTATAGTCCCTAGTAGTTTTAACTCTTTGAAACACTAGCAGACTCTAAACTGGCTATCCAAAAATGCCTTCTACTTGTTTTCTTTAGACTACAGTTTATACACCAAGTAGCCACTAACAATCAGAACATGGGATGATCTGTGCCTACTGACCGCACTATCAGTTTTGCTTTTCTTTTATTTTGTTTTTACTTATTTCAACTAGTCTACCACTTATTCTTTGTGTACAGATTTTTTTTATTATTTGAATTAAGTTAAAGTCGGGTTTGTTTCTTTTCAATTTTCTTTATGGCACTGTGGCTTACAATACTGTTGATAGAGTCTCAAGCACACAGCCACTCATTACACTCGCCCCCAGTGTCCACTTCCCTCCACCATTGTCGAAGGGTCTTTTCTTCCTAATTACTCCCAATCCTTCCCTGTGTCAAGATTTCTACTGAAAACCAATTCTCTGTTTCTGCTGCCATTGGACACTTGTTATATCCTTATTATGTTTCTTTATATCCTTCATATGAGAAACATCATTTTGTGTCTGTTTGGATTATGAGAAAAGATAAAATCACATTATTTGCTTTGTGGATGGAGCAGGAGAATATTAAGCTAAATAAAGTTAGTCAAAAGGTTAGGGACACACTCAGGTTTGATTTTACCTGAAGAGTGCCAGTATTTAAAGAATTAAACAGAACAGCAAAGGTCTTCATAATGTGAGAATATTCTCCCTATTTCAGGTCATTTAGGGACTTGCTTCTTAAATTGGAACTGGGACCTCAGATGGAGTTCTCACAAAATCTGACAAAAATAAAGGATCTCTGAACACATGGCAATCAAAACTTAGTTCAAAATCAATACGAAATGAATCTGAGATATTCTGGACAGTGCTCACCTGTGTTGCACTTAGTAGGCAAAAAGTGGGGCTACCTTAAAAGGCCTGACTTAGGATAAGTTAACTTAGACTTAGACCATCAATCCAATTGTATCCTCTAATCATTGATAAAGTCAAAAGTAGACACACTTTCTAAACATCTTATGCTAATGTGCAGTGAAGACTGGGCACATATTTTGAATTTAAGGTAATTTTAATAAAAGTGCATTTCTAATATTAATGGCATCCTCTCTTTATTTGTTTTATTTGGCATTTCCACATATGAGGAACCCTGCTGGGCATGATTATATTACAATGTAAAAATGGTACCATAAGAATTCCCCAGTATACAATCTATACAAATAATTATAGTCACACGGCTTAGGGGTCAGTACAAATGCAATTGTGTTCTTAGCTATCAGTGAGAACAATAACACTACTAACATTTTTTGTAGTTCTCTAAATTATATAGTAGTTCGCTCTACTAAGGATCTGTGAGATGTATGTTCATAGGCAAAGTCAAGTCTGAACAAAATTGCATAATTATTTTGAGATTCAGTAATATAACCATTTCTACTATCTTCACTGTTCTAATTGATTTCTTCCTCAATAGACATGGAACCCTCAAGAATGAAAAAAATGCTGTTACAATACAAACTAATATTTAGTATATCATTCTTACTCAGCATTAAAATGAGACTTGCAAGAATATGAAGGTGTAAACACCGGGGAATAATTAGCTAGTGGTGACATATCAGACACTAATTGGGAAATATTCTGCCTATTATTGAAGTTTAATAGCCATTGGATGGTGAGGTCAAAATGTCATCAGGGAAGAATAATTGACTAGTTGTCAAAAGAGGCCAAAGATCTCATTTCTTTCAACAAATTTAGCACAGTTTCCAGTTTGGTTTTAAGCTTTTGAAATAAAGACCTGATTTGTTTAGCTCCAGAATATGGACACATTATTTGAACTCATAATAAACAAATTTCTCAGCAGCCAATCTATTGGGATCAAATAGATAATTAAGTACAATGATGCATAAAATTTTTTCACAAATAAGAATATTTGTAATAAGAAACTAGTTCTCTCTATGCCTGAAAACATATCTCAGTTGTCCCTGTTAATATTTATGGAGCAAAATTCTGCATTAGCCTCTTGATATTGATAAGGCTATTGATTATGATAAGGCTAATAAGAATACAGATGAACGCATTGACAAGCAGGTGGACATGGATGGATAGAAAGGATGGAGAAAGGTGATGTTGTAGGGAGATGAGAGGAAAGAGCATGACATTCTTAAGGAAACAAATACAGCTCAATATAGTCTATCATAAATACTGGAAAATAAATGGTAAAGAAAATAAAAAATATGAGCAAGATCCCAATCAAAAAATATCTTATAAATGTTGAATTTACATACATACATACCTTTTTAAAAGCAATGGGGGAAATATTTTCATATTAAAAGGCATTTATAGGACTTAAAATTTATATTGCTGTTTTAAATGAACAGTTTAGTAATTGTATAGAGAATATACTGAACTAAAGTCCAGCAATAAAAGAACTGGAGACCCCTGCTCGAAAGGTTAAAAAAGTGATGATGCTTCTAGAATTGAAAGGTCATGTACTGAGAAATAATAAATGGAGAAGTAAAATATTTATCAGGTGAAGCTAATAGACTCAGACATGATTTTAAGTCTGGAGTGAGGAAAATGGAGTTAAGAGGGATACATTTTGCTTAGTATGGATGCAGAAGTAGCAACAGAGGGGACAGAAAATGCATTTAGATCAATGTTTTAATTATTATAATTGTCTTCAAGTAGTTGGAGAAATCAGTACCAT
>PVKC010005733.1:0-32543 GCA_004027635.1 Crocidura indochinensis | reverse complement strand
ACTATTCTCCTTTTTCATCACTTGCTTTGCTGCCACTATTCTCTGTTTGGTCTCCCTTTTCTGCCCCTGTAAATAGGTCCCTGCTCTCTTGCAAAGCCTATAAGTGTCTGGAGTATTTCTCCCTCTAAGTTCTTAGTACTATCTCCATTTAAAAATTTTGAGCTTTTGCTCCAAGATTTGACAACCCCTCTCTTCCACTACTGAATGTTCCCTATTCAGGTTTTTATGGATTTTCCTCTTCAGGCCACCTTTCCATATTATAGGCTACCCACTCAGGGTGGGCCAGGTTGAGCCAGTGGTAGAAAAAGGGATGGGTCAGCACACTTGGTGACTTCAACCAATTGTTTAGAAGACACTCCCCAGATATCTCCCAAGGTGTGATTCATAAGTGTCCTGTCTGCCTACAATGGGTTACCACCACCAGAATAATACAGGGAATGGGTCAGGACTGAGCTCAGAACCATGTTGAGAGAGGGCAGTTTGTTCAGACACATGCCTTCTTCATTAGAGTACTGAATTTCTCTAAGTTTCTATTAACTTTAATAGAGACTGAATTAACACAATAATGTCCTTTGATGGTCAGTTTATGATAATATGATTTCTCATTTTTCATTAATTATAAATAAATCCTTTTGTCTGAGAGAAACAGCTAGATGATTCTAAAACTAGTTAGTGTCATATTAGATTGCAAATGCCTAAAAATGCCGGCATAAATTTGGGATGAACAGAAATTCAAAAGGCGAGCCCATTGTTCAATAAGTATGCCTATTCAGTTCTACTATGAGGATTAAAACGAAACTAAAATGGAACTATAAAGCATGACTATAAAACCCTGTGTTTTAGAGTTATTTCTTTAAAATGATAAAGAATATAGAAATTTTGGGGCCGGAGCAGTGGCATAGCAGTAGGGCATTTGGCTTGCACATGACTGACCTAGGATGGAACATGGTTCGATCTCCGGCATCCCATATGTTCCCCCAAGCCAGGAGTGATTTCTGAGTGCATATACCAGAGTAACCCCTGAGCATCACTGGGTGTGGCCCAAAAAGTAAAAAAGAAAAACAAAAAACAAGAATAGAGATTTCCTTAAAGGAATAGGCTATATAAATTAAATATGGAGCTCCAAGTACAAGGAATGAACAATGAGGAGAAGCAGGAGAGATGGAGAATGTGTGCCATTAAGATAACAGATATCCAGTTTCTCAAGGTGTGACCCTCTCCAGTTGTAATGACCAACTCTAAGTTGTTATTACAGTCTATTAATATTATGAAATTTTTGTGATGGGTTCTTCTTGTGTGGTGGTGACAATGGTAGTTGTGTGATTAGAAATAAAGAATTTTCATCTGATATATCACAGAATCATCAGAAAAAAGCAAGGTCCAAAAGGAATTGATCCTCTATCTCACTTCACCTCCTACCTAGACTTATCTCAGAAATTAGGAGAACTCTTTGAATGGACTTTGAAATTCATCAGATGTGAAATTCAGGAAACTATATCAGGGTTGTAGAAGTTACGAAAATTAGTCATGATATAGATAAAACGTCCAATAATCTTATATTATGCTTTATGAACATATCCTACTTAGCAAATAAGATAAGCAAACACATGGATAACTTACAAATACATGTGCAAAGAAGTATCTATGAATCATCTCATTGACTCCTTATAGGACTACATTAGATCAGGTACTATTATTTACCCAAATTTTTAGATAAGAAACTGCAAGGAGTTTGAATACTTTTTTGTGGCCCTGTGATTTGTTGCTGGTTTGGGTAAGCATCAATCTATATAGGTGAGTCTGGAATATTTGTTATTTAACTGCAGAGCATGCCTTTCCTCAAATTAAATTAGTCAAGGAGTTAAAAAACCCACCTTTATCTTTCTCTCCAAATGTTGAAAGTACTTATTTCCAGTAACCACTGTATTCCCATGCTTAAATAATGTCCTGTACTTAAAAGAAGCCAGCAACTTGTAGGTAGAGTGAAGTAAGCAGGCAGCTTTAAGCTACCCTATGAAAATTTCAGACATGAGACTTCCTAGCCCAGTGAATCCAGGTCCCTGAGTAAGTCATTGAAAGTGTCTTGGCATCTGAGATTATCAAGTGGAGACCCACTTGTTGCCTGAAAAATATATAATGTATAATCTCTGTAACCAAGATTCATATTTTACCAAGATCTACTTTAAAGCACTAAATAGGTGCTGGTCTCCTATATTGTTTAGAGCTAGACAAAATGTAAAAACACTAAAATAGCACTAATCATCAGGGGGATTTAAATGAAAACAATAGTAAGATATCTCACACCATAGTGATTGGCACACATCGTAATAACTAGTGTTGACATGCTCACAGGGAGAAAGGGACTCTCATTCACTACTGGTCAGAATACTGACTGGTCTAACCATTTTGGCAAACAATATCCCTCAAAATTTTCTTAAGAAATAGTATTCCTCCAAAAAAAAAAAAAACCACTTAGATAATTTTTCCCCTAGTTTACCTTTCAAGGAAACAAAACTCAGTCATCAAGTTAGGAGTTTCCAGAGTTGAAAGGAGATCAGTTTGTATATACAGTTTATATATTTCTAAAAAAATACAAACAATTTTGAAATTTAGCTTCCATATGATACAGCAATGTACCCTTGGGAATATAACCTTGGGACCCAAAAATCCAATACAGAAAGGCATCTGCATCCATGTTCATTGATGTACTATTCACATTAGCTAGAATTTGAAAGTAATCTAAGAGTCTAAGAACAGTTGTGAGGATAAAGAGAACATGGTACATCTATACAATGGAATACAACACAGACATAAGGAAAACTAGTTAAGAACTTTTTTTTTAATGGATGGGCATGGAGAGGATCACACTGAGTGAAATAAGTCAGAGGGAGAGGGACATACATAGAAATATTGCACTCACTTGTGACACCTAAAATCATACCAGAATAATATCCAAAGACAATAGAAATGAGAACCAGAGGACAGGTTCACTGTAGGAAGCTTTCCACAAGGTAGAGTGGGGGTGCTCAGTTAGGATAGAGAAGAGACCATGAGTATAAAAATGGTAACTGGATGTTTTCACTCTGCAAAGGATTTGTAAAAAGAAAGTTCAGCCAGTGGAGAAATGAAATAGGTTTTGGACTCATTTCTACTCTCTCTTTGTTAGTGTGAAAGTCACACTGTATATGCTTTTAACAACTTACAAACTGAAGTACTGTGAGCAAAAATCCTGATTTAGCTGGATAAAACAAAAGTAAATAAATAAATAAATAAATAAATAAATAAATAAATAAAAGGGGAATACAATAATAGTTAGAAGATGGCACAAGAGTGAATCAGTGTTGGATGGTTTGGGATGTACTGGAACTGAACTGGAATCCTGTACCACATGTCCCAAATAAGGTTTGGGAGATCTCAAGTACCTCCTGGTTGATCCAGTTAGTTTCTATTATTGTAATATTGGAATATCTCTGTGTCCTCTCAGTATCTAGCAGTGATCTACTAAACTGAATATCATTGGGATGCCTAGGCCCCCCTAAACACTTTTAGGGAGGCAAAAAAGGGGGGGATTATTTTTTCTATAGGCCATTACATTATTTTCTGAAGATTTACTAAGCTATTTGTTGGAAGTTGATTTTTCCTGTTATTTGTTTTGTTTCTTAGCATTGGTTTGCTTTGATGGCATGTTGACATCTAATTTTGTATGTTCCTACTGGAAAGACAATATTGAAAAATTTGGAGTTGTGCTGCCATTTATTCAGCTGCATGGTCTAAAAATTCTAATCTTTGTGGCTGATGTTGCAGTGTCTGTGAGATATGTTTTCAGCTGCCAGGCCTT
Source organism: Crocidura indochinensis (assembly GCA_004027635.1). Taxonomy (NCBI): domain Eukaryota; kingdom Metazoa; phylum Chordata; class Mammalia; order Eulipotyphla; family Soricidae; genus Crocidura; species Crocidura indochinensis. The sequence goes on along the minus strand of PVKC010005733.1, from coordinate 28,705 downwards.
CAAAAAACATAATAAGATGTAGAAAAGTTGCCCCTGCCACAACCTGCATGGTCTGAGCACTAAGAGAAATCTCAGGGTCTCTCAGGAAAGTGGATGCATAGGAGTTAAAGAAATGAGAAAACAGCCACGCTCAAGTGGAAGTAAATCTGAATCTGATTTATTGGAGATTATAGTGGGATAGGTAAGCAAGATTTTTGCAAGTCATATTTTTTTGTGGTATATAAAAAACACATCTGTTTTCCTGTAGAGTTAAACATACGCTTTCTTGTTAACAAAATTAGATAACTGTTAGTACATTCTGCTCAATCTACAAACTTCTTTACAATTGACAATTTATAGGCTTTTACTCTTAGGGCTTCAACAAATAACCAAACTTTCAAAGTCTCCTCTAAAGTCTGACTAACTGACAGGTTTTAGTAAAAGGGGCAAAAAAAAAAAAAAATAAAAAGCTTAATTAAAGGGGGGCAAATCTTTTACCTAGGAAAAGCTTTCTTAACAACCTATTGTTATTTAAGTAAAAGATTAGCAAGTCACTAGAGGTCCCTTATGCATAAGATATGTCCCAAAACAAACATTCCTTTTATAGGAGAGGACAGGGTGGCAAAGCAATAAGGAATAGGACATTCTATCAATAACTAACTGTTAACTAAATAGCTGTTAGTTATTTCAGCTTCAGTGTATTTCTCTTGATGTCATGTTTTCCAGGTAAAGAGGTAAATGCTCAAATATATACATTCTCAGCATGCAGAAGGGAGATTCCTATTTTAGCCAAATAAATATTTGCAACTACCAATAAGATATAATTGAGATCTACCACAACTACTTGTCAGGAAAATGATCTGTCTTTTAGATCTGGTCTCAGTTAACCACGCTGAACCATTCCACAGCAGGCCTACCGGCTTCTAGCTTCCTCAGAACCATGATTGTGGTATTTCTTCACTCACTCTGGCACAATTCTGGTGACATCAGACCCATGTACTGGCACATCTGGAGTTACGCATACCTGTAAATTAGGCATTTTTGCAGAGATCAATGGTTAAGCAGAGCTGAGCCACTGGTGAAGTGGCAAATATGGGGTTTAGGTGCAGCTGGTGAGGCTTTAGTAGAATGAAGACTTGGCCTGCCTTGTTTCCTGACATTGACCCAGTTTTCATATACAAAGCTGGTATAGCCAAGGTTTTTTTTGTAGCTTTGTTTATGTGTGGAGCAGGCAGAGGCAGACATGGTTGTGGAAGCTGAGGGCATGGTTCAGATGCCAGGTCTTCCATTTACTCAATGTCTTGGTCCTCTTCTCTTTTTCCTTTAAGCTAACTCTGTACCCCAAGATCAAGAGAGTCCTGATCAATCTTTTAAAGGGATCAGTATTTTGTGGCAAAGAAGGAAAAAACTGATATTGGTCTCATTTTTTATACAGCACATAGTTTTCATGGAACATTCTAAGAAAACAATGTTAAGTGGCAACACTGAGCTGCTACTGTCTGCTGACCAGCTGCTTTCTTGTGAAGATTAATTTCCCAGGAAATATAGAAGCTAGATTACTAGAATATGACAGAAATAGCCTCTGCCCTGCATTCCTGGATCAATCTAGTTTCTAGCTCACTTTACTGATCAAGTCGATTTCATTCCCACTTTCAAATATCTTTAAAAAAATCCTACCTCTTTTTCCAATATATCTATTCTTTATCTCTTGTGAAAATTTTTAGGTTTAGTTTCCACCTTCGGACCCTTAGATCATTCTCTGCTCTACAAAAATTTCCACTTCCTTTTTGAATCAATGTGCTTTGTGTAATTCATTCTAATGCTCAATTATTGTGCTCTTGGAGATTTTAACTTATTTTGTGTTTATCTTAACATCTATAATGAGAAAGGGCATTGAACAGACTCCAGATAAGTAGGTATCTGAATTTTTTAAGTTAATAAAAATTTTCTATGACTGATCCCTAAGAAATATCTGCATATAAAGTGTATGTTCACCTTCCTGAGTGTAGTACTCCTGCCTGCTCTGTTTTTAAAATCTCTGAGATACTTGTTTTTAACATATTTTAATATTTCCTTTCACACAAGTTAATTGAAGCAAACACTTGATAATTTTTTCCTACATAACAAAAGCCATTTCAAAAACCTCACTTAGTTTTTCATTTATAGTATATTGATGGTAACAGAACGTTCTCAGTTTCAGAATAATCCATATAAATGCTATACAAGAAAGGCCAATACAATAGAAGACATATAACAATGACTTCAATATATTTAAATTGGCATTTATTATTATTTTTGTTTTTGTTTTTTGGGGGTCACACCCGGCAGTGCTCAGGGGTTACTCCTGGCTCCATGCTCAGAAATTGCCCCTGGCAGGCACGGGGGACTATATGAGACACCAGGATTCGAACTGATGACCTTTTGCATGAAAGGCAAATGCCTTACCTCCATGCTATCTCCAGGGCCCCGGCATTTATTATTGATTTTAACTTCTGATGGTCACTTTATGTTAAAACACTTAATCTCTTTATGTTCCCCATATTTGCAACTGAAATTTAAATTGAGTTTTGCCTAATTCCAGGGCATACCTATATTTAAAAGATTGGAAGCAATTATTCTTTCAGGAGTGTTTAAAATGGAAGTCTTTGAGAGATGTCATATCTCGGAAGACTAGGAACTATAAAACAGGAGCTCCATGGAAAATTTTTTCCCATGGAAAAACCCTCTTGTTTATTTGATTAAACAAAGATAAAATAAGCTGCATAGGAAGAGTTTTAAAGTCCATAGAGACAGCACCTTTGCTTTAAGGCTGTAGTAACCAATACAACATCTCTTGGCATTTTCTTCTCCAGCAAGCCTTCCCCCACCCCTTCTTCCATGGAAAATTTTAAGGTGCTCAGAGCAGCAATTTCTCTTTGCTTAATTGGTTTAAGAACATTTAAGATATGGATAGTCTTCTCTCCCCCCAAAGCACCATGATGTTCTGATTTGAGTTAATATAGTTTCGTAATTTTTTGTTTTGGTTTTTGGGTCTCAACAGTGGTGTTTAGAGGTTACTTCTGGCTCTGTGTACAGAGGTCTCTCCTGGCAGTGCTCAGGGACTATAGGGGATGCTGAGGATCAAACCAGGTTTACCTTACCCACTGTGCTATACCACTGGCCCCTACTAGCTGCTATTTCATTCTCTTTGAGAAAAAAAAGAGTCAAGTTCAGACACTCTGGTGAATAATTATAATGTGTAGCACATTAACTACATGACTCTAAGGAAAGCTTAAGGCTATATTAAAATTATCTTAGTTATGGCCTGCATGGAATTGACCCAGTGAGATCCTAATATTTGTATTATTCTTCAGGGTGTTTAAAGGTATTCACCGACATACTTACCAATGTACAGAGATCTCTGGCTGATGACTATGACTTACCCCTGGTCTGACTTGCTATAAGTCCTGGAGGACATTGACTCACCTGTCTAGCTGACTGTCAAGTTGTTCATTGTTATCTTCTTCAGTGTCAGTGTGTGTAAGGTCAGATGGGAAGCAGAAGATCACAAAGAAAGTATGAGATAGGGGCCTGAGTGATAGCACAGTGGTAAGGTGTGCTTCTGAAAGCAGAGCCAGGAGTAACCTCTGAGCATCTCTGGGTATGACCCAAACACCAAAGAGAGAGAGAGAGTGAGAGAGAGAGAGAGATAAACTTGTGAGTTCTTTTGTAACAAAATACTGTGTTTTTTCTTGAGTATTTGTGAGTAATCTTGTATTCCCACAGTTTCATAGGGTATATACAAAATTTTGACTGAATCCTACCAGTTCTAATATGAAGAGCCAGAAAGAACAAAGTAAATGAGCTCCTGCCTGGATTTCCAACGAGAATTCCAACCACTGGAAAGAAAAAGGAGAGTAACAAAGCAAAATTGGGTCAAGTTCTTTCTAATGGCCTCATAACCTGTGAGTTTGGATTTAGCCCCTTAAAACTCTTTCTGTCTTAAGATGACTTTTATCAGGCTGGGGACATTAGAAAACTTTATTGCTTTGTGGCTATGGCTGCTACACCACGCTGATTAAAGGAGGGGGTGGGGAAAGAGGATGAAGAAAAGCAAAAACTGGTGGGAAGGGTTTCCAGGAAGGCAGGGAAGGCATGGCCTTATTCCCCAGTGCCATCTTCCTGGCAAGTGTGAGGAAAAGATAACACGGAAAACTGAGTTTAAAACCCAGGTTAAGTTACATGTGCACAAGGAAGAATCTGAGCCAGGTTATGGCCCAGAAATGTAGTCCTGGACAAAGTGTAAAATTCAGCTGAAGTCTTAGTTAGATGGAGTACCTCCCAGGTGAGACTTCTGGCAATAGTTAGTAATCAGTTAAATCCAAGTGGATGAGAGACACCATTTGCTAAATCAATGAATTAAATACTATGTGACAGTGGCAGGCATTTGTGAGAATACTGAATGAGACTGATAGGTCAACATGCTAAGGGATGATTCTTGTTTGCTGTAATCACATGACTCTTGAATCACTTCCTTGGTCTGCATACTGTGCAGGATTAGGAAGCCATGGATAGTGCAATGAATGCTACATCAGTCAGTCTTCTCATGGATAAGTAGGAAGTATGGAAAGTACCTCTGGGCTTGAACTGGCAACTCTACAATTGAGACCTGAGTTTACTTTGTAAAAGCTGTGTGACTTTTATATACCTTGTGACTTTCCTGGATGTTTCTTTTTTTAATTATTTCCAGAAGTGAATTAGGGACATTTATGCTTCCCAAGGAGATAGTTGAGAGATTAACATGAGGTAATGAATGATGTAATCAGGACTATTTTGGTAAAAACCAGGATTTCCACCATTAGGTAAATTGTGACATTTGCATAGAATGCTGGAGGTCTCCTCTAAAATAACTGGAGGATTATAATACAACTTTGGTGCCAGGGAACTCCTAAAACCAGTGTTTAAATTATGTCAGAACTTTATCTTACTCATTTCTTCTCTCTTGTTGAAGGTTTCACTCTCTGTGCAGATTACTGTATTTCACTATATAATTTTTGTAGGTGTTTTTGATGGTTTTATGCTAAAATTTTGTAAAAATAAAAGTGAAGGCCAACCATTATATAAATCTTCTAAATGTATGATGTTATGGGATCAGAGAGATAATACAGGGGGTAGGAAGCTAGACTTCCAAATAGTTGGCCCTAGCAACAAGTATGCCTCAAGACTACAAAGAGTAATCCCTGAATACAGTGTCAGGAGACAGGAGCACAGTCAGACAGATAGGGCCCCCACCCAAACAACAAAAATAATATGTCATTATAAAAATACAATTGTACAGTGGCAACAGTTGTGTGGTAAAATACAAAAACTCCACATTAGAAACCAAAGATAACTTTCAATTTTCATGTCTACTATTTTATTAATAGAGAGATAACTCTACTCCTCAAAATTGCAGTCTCTGGTTCACCCATCTTTGGTCAGGTGATTTACTCTCGCAAGAATCACAGGGAGTTGGGGAGAGAGAAAATGGAAAAAGCATTTTCAGACTGTTGTGATGGTGGTAAATAACTATTAGACAAATATACTCTAATGCTGAGAAGTGTGTGTGTGTGTGTGTGTGTGTGTGTGTGTGTGTGTTAGGGATTAAACCCAGGGTCTCCTACATGCAAAGCATTTGCTTCACCACTAAGCTGCAACCCCAGGGAACCCTTGCAGACACATGCATTTCTAGTTAATCCATTTTAAAAAAGATTTCTGGCACATTTATACATCTGCCTTTAAGCCATAGTTTTCTTTTTTTTCTGAGATACATGTAGTTTGGCACCAGATTAAGAAATCTATACTTGGAAGTTCAATTAGTTTTTACAATGACACATTGAGCTAAACAACAACAACAAAAACCACCAAAAAACAGAAAAGATTAGAGGTTGTGTTTAAATGAAAAGTACATTAACTTGTTGATAGAAAATACCAGTTTGTGACAAGGCTAACAATGAAAGCCTTGATCCAGAATTATTTAGTATCAAAACCTTTATATTATGCTTTACAATCTAAGCTTACTGCTTTCTTTTCAAGTGCTTTGTCTGCATGGAATAAATGAACTGCTTTGCAAAAGGAGAGCACAGTGGAACAGTCAGCAGTGCAGTAATGTGATTTCCAGGGAGAAGCATCTAGATAAAAATGAAAGCTTTCAGGACCTGAGATCACTCCTTCAACAATATATTGCATATATATTGGTGGTGGTGGAAGGGTCATGAAACATAATCATACTTTAATTTATGATTGTGCTATACTATTTACATATAGAACGAACACCAAGCACAAACAATACACATTTGAAAAACCTTTACTGGAGATAAACTGGTCTTAAAACCTTGATCTTTATGGTCTAGGCTATTAGAAAAATTTTATAGAATTTGCCTATATAAGACTTACTTATGAAGACTTACATTTGCTTACAATGATCCCATTATGTCAATCTAAATTTAGACTTGATAGAAGAATATGGAATGAATAGCAAGAAGTGGGAAATAAGTTGCAAATACAATGACACTGTCAGTTGTTCAATTAGACGTCTACTGAAACAGAAATGGAAAACTCCAGGCACCCATGACTGCCATATCTTACACAGGTGAATATAAAGCTGTTCACAGGAAACTATAAGGACTCAGATCACATTAGGAGAATTTATGCTATCACAAGAAAGCATGAAAACAAAGAACAGGAAAATGTCCCCAGATATAGGGAGGTGGAGATGGAGAGCTAGTACAGCAGGTGTGGGATATCTAAAGGGAAAGAAGATAGCCTGAAGGGTGGGGGGTTAGTTGAGGCACTGGGGAGAAGCATGAACAATGGGGCTTAGTAGAGCCCTGGGGCAAGGCAGTATTGATAGGTATTATACCAGAGAGAGGAGAGACTGCTCAAACCCAAACCCAATTAAGAACTACTTAATCATGGGGGCATGGTGTTCTTCTTTACGCTGTTCATCTTTATCTCTGGTGCAGTGGTGTCTCCAAAGCTTTCAGTCTCAATGAGAATCCCTAAAATAATCTACAGGGGCTCCTATAAACAAGTAGATCTACAGGGGTTCCTTCTGCCAGGTGGTTCAGAAGCTGTCACTTAGGGCATTTAACAGTAGACAGCTGCTTAGCTCTAAGTGTATTTGTCATAGATTTAACAATTTAATGATTTGAAATCATCTTTTTAATCTAATAGTTGATTTTTTTGAAGATGGCCTACTGTTTATTCTTTCCCTGGTCACAATTCTGAAGATGGCAAGTATTTTAGACAACATGATAACTGTGACTTAGCTGCATTATTTTCCCCTCCTGTCTTAGTCTGTTAAGGCTGCTATAACAGAAAACTACAGTCTCGATGGTTTATAAACAACAGATATTTATTTCTCATAATTTTTTTTCTGGCCACACTTGGCAGTGCTCAGGATCTATTCACAGTTCTGCTTGAAAGTTGCTCCTGATAATATTCAAGAGACCATGCAGAGTAGATTAAATCCCAGTCATCTGCATACAAAGTATGTGCCTATCCTGTTGAGTTCTTTCTCTGGCCCTTCTCATCCTTGACCAAGAATTTAAAGGCAGTATAATAAAAACTAGTGAGTCATAGCCAAGTTATTGTGTTCATAATTTCAGGACTTCATAGTTCAGTTTCTCAGCATTAGAAGCTACTATGATGTTTATAGAACTTAGAACTATGGCACATATAAAAATGTGCCATAAACTGTCTTAAAAGTCTTTACAAGTTAAAATTACTGCATGCTTTTGAAATTACTTCTTGTACGTATATACCTAAAATAAGTTTTTAAATGGCCACACATATATAAAAAAAGAAAGTTGTTAGTAGATTTATTTGTTTTATCAAAAATAAAAGAAAAGGAAGTCAAAAGTATAGGTATTAACAAATGTACAAAAAGGAAATATTTTAATCTATATTGAATTATTAATACATGTTGCAACTTAAACATTAAAACATTATTATAGGCTAGAAAAATACATTTAAAAATCACATAGTTTAACAGTCTATTTATGTGACAAATACCGATAAGCAATCTACAAGAGACAGATTGCTAGCAAGAAAATTAGATGCTCATAAATTTGCTGTGTTTTAGGAATGGCAAAATAATCTGCGATTGATTTGTGATTCTAGTTATATAACCTTCAACATACTGAAAACCATCCAACCATTCATTTTGAAAGGGAGAATTTTATTGTATATTAATAGATTCAACTTTAAAATAGAATCTATATTTTAAGTTATACTTCAGAATATATACCACCTTATATACATGTGCTATGAAGCCCCATTTCGCTCAAGCTTTTTTTTCACTTATCAAAAGTGTCCTCAAATGAGTGAAGGTAAGTTTCTGTTCACATGCCCCCTCTCTGTTCATATTCCTCAAAGTAGACTCCTCAGATCTGAAGATGAGCAAATTGGCATCCAAATCTGTTCCAAGTGGATCCCCTGGGAAAATACTTAAAATGAATGCAGAGGCATTAGGGACTAGAATTCTATTAGGATCTTCTGTGGCAGGTAGTAACGGAATCTAGTTATAAGTTGTCTTGGTCTTCTTGCAAATCATTTTCCTGCTCCAGTAATATAATTTTAAGTATTCACGAGCTTCCCTCTGAAATTTCAGGTAATCACTTTATCTAGTCAGCTGCATAAAAGTGAAGGCCAATACTGAAATTTTTTTTAAACAATGTAACATAAAGGGGGAATTAAGGAGAATAGTTATCAGTAAGTTTTGGAACAAGGAGGGCAGCAATTCCCCAAAAAAGTCTTCTGTTCTGATGCTCAGAGTACAGAGGAAAGTTCATTCTGAGTCTATTATCCTAATGATTAGAGGATAGATACAAGCTCATCCTGACAAACTAAAAGAAGCATAGTCCATGACAAATAAAAACCCTGGGTTCTTCATAAGGGAAGCATGATCCATGACAAATGTAAACCTGAGAGTTTGCATAGGGCCCAATTCCTTAAACTTCCCTTAACAGTATTACAGTACATACAAAAATACACACACCAAACATCTTTATTCAATTAGTTTGTTTCTATATGCTCCATAGGATGGACTATTAAAGGGTATAAGAAAGAGGTCTATAACTCAAAAGCAATAGATATATAACTGGAAAAATAATAGAAGAGTGTAAACCTATCCTTAAAGTTATGACATTTGACTAAGCTGGAGAGTCTAAAATAATGACACCTTCCAAAATTAAATCAGAGAAAATAGAAAATCTGAAACAACCAATCATGAGCAAGGAAACTAAAACTGCAACAAAAGCCAAGGTTCAGATGAGTTCAATGATGAGCACTACCAAAGCTTCAGAGAAGACTTCTTGCTTATACTTAAACTCTTCCAAATACTGAAAAAAATAAAACAAAACAGTAATTCTTCCTAACAATGTCTATGAAGCCAACATTACTCTAACATTAAAAATAGACAGAGTAAGGGGGGGTGGCGTGTGGAAGAAAACTGGAGACATTTGGTGGAGAATAGTTAACACTAGTGATGACATTTTGGAACATTATATAACTGAAATTCAACTCTGAATAGCTTTGTAAATCACCGTGCTTTATTTACAAAATGAAGTTATTAATAAAAATTATTTATAGAGCATGATCCTTGAAGAATAACAAAGCAATATGATCTTAGTGAGTCTAAACAACAGTGTGTCAAAGGATAGTAAATCATGACCAAATGGGAATCATTTCAAGGATGCAAAGATAGTTTAATATATGCAAATAAATTATTATTTATCTCAACAAAAATCTAAAATTTATATGATCTGATCTGTTGAAAGCAAAGAAACTTTCAGTTTGCTTTGCAGATGTCCAGTGCTGACAGAGTACCTGGTACCACATGAAGTCCACCCAGAGACTGCCAGAAGTGCTCCCTGAGCACAATACAAGAGGTAAACCCTGATTAATGACCAGTGTTGCACTAAAACAAAAAAAATTTCAAAAGACAAATGCATAGATACACATCTACATTCATTGCAATACATGAAATCCTATGGAACATATAGAAACAACCTAAATGAATAAAAAAGTTTGATGTGTGTGTGTGTGTGTGTGTGTGTGTGTGTGTGTGTGTGTGTGTGTGTGTGTGTAATGTAATACTGTTAAGGAAAGTTTAAGGAATTGAGATTGCAGGTGGGTAGAGAGGAAAGGAGTTTATTCGCCCAGATCAAAAGTTCAAATAGCCCTGTCAATTCTCCACCTAGAACAAAGGGTTCCCTAAATTTTTTTTTGTCTTCAAATGCAGAAGCAAACAAGAAAACAGGCAAGATTACAAAAGTCTTAAGGCTGATGTGGCTTTGTACAGAGGGTCTTGTACTAAACTGCTTTGTTTCAGTTTGTATGTTCTGGTGATTCAGACCCTTCTTGTGCTCAGAATTCTTCACCTCCTTCATTCACTTCGCTTTATACCTGTTAATCTCTGTCAGTTTTCCTCATATTCTCAGATTTCCATCTTTTTCCTTACAATACTATGTAGCTATAAAAAGAGATGAAATCATGCATCATGCAATTCACTGCAATGTGGCTGGAACTGCCATAATAAGTCGGATGGAGACAGACAAATACTGGAAGATCTCATTCATCAGTGAGAAAAGCTAGGGAAGCTAGTTTATTTTTTAAACAAAAATAAATCCTTGACCTTGGGTTACAATTTTCATTAGCAAATTCTTGGAGGAATTTTTTGAAGTAAAATATAACTGGACTAGGGACAATGAACATAGGGACAATAGTGAAGAGTCCTGAGCACTTCAAATGGTGGCGAGTTATAGTAACTTTTTCATTAAGTTCATTCCAATTACTTTGTCACTAATGTTAAAATATAATCAAAACTATAATAAAATTAAAAAAAACTAAATCAGAGGCCAGATAGATAATTCATCAAATTAGGTGCTCACCTTAGATGTGACTAATCTGGCCGTGTACCATGTAGAGTTTCCAAACATTGCAAGAAGTGACCTCTGAGCACAGAACCAGAAGTAAGTTCTGACTGAGCATTGATGGCATAGCCCTGCCACCCCCTGAAAATATACTGGATTACATTACAGTAATAATAATAAAAAAAAGAATCTTTGACAGGGTAGGTGGCCAAAGTGATAGTGCACATGTTCTGCATGCAAAAGTTTCTGAGTTTAATTTGTCATGGAGACTTGAGTTAGGCCTCAGTTGATTGAACATCAACCATCCAACCCTGAACCTCAAATCCCATCCTTGGAACCAGCACGGTTTTCTGCACCAGCAGCAGGAATCAAACTGCCCTCTAGGGAGGTCCTAATGCTGCTCTGGCACCAACTTGCTCCAGGATAGATTCATATGACACCCTGATGATGAGGAAACAACAAGAACTTGTTCTAAGGGGAGGTTTCCCGCTGGGTGATAGAATCACAGTTCATTCTAGGTCAGCTGCGTGCAAGGTAAACACCCTACTGCTGCACCATCGCTTCGACCCCATCTTTTATCTTTTTTTAAATTTTTTATTTATATCTTCTAGATAGGGGATCCTGCCTTTTTTTTATAGAACTTGGGACATGAATCACTTTGTTTTACCTCATATTTATATGTTTTTCTACAAATTGAGAAAAATAAGTAGATGGGTTCCAGGTGCCAAGTGGTCTCAGGTGCATTGGGTGGGGAAAAATGGTCAGAAATAAACACCCAAGCAAAATTCAATGACAATAAAATCAAGAGAACCAAACTATAGCAAGCTAAACACAAAATGGATCTGTTACACAAGTAGACCAGGGATCTAAAGGTAGAGGTCTAGGATGCATTCTGGGAACTCTGGGAGAGGGAGGTCAACAGGTGGTGGTAATGACCCTAATTCACTGTCACTATATGCCTGGAATGCAACTCTGAAGAACTTTCAATTCACAATGATATCAATAAATTTTTTTTCTAAAAAGTCTCTGAATTTAATTTCCTTTGTAGCATGGTTGAAGCACCTCTGAGTATGGCCCTGTTGTCTTCAGCATCACTAGGCTTATATATTAAACTTTCACATTTGTACATACAGATTAAAACTTTCTGGAAGTAATATCAGATTCCTTGAAATTGTTTGGCAGGACTCAAATATAATTAAAATTCAATTAAATTTACAATCTTTAAAATTTTGTAGTTGTTGGGGCCCTAGTGATAGCATAGCAGTTAGGGCACTTGGCTTGCTATGGTCAACTTGTGTTTGATCCCTGGAACCCTCAAGTGGTTTCCTCCTAGTCTGCTAAGAGCAATTTCTGAGCGCAAAGCCAGGAGTAACCTCTGAGCACTGCCAAGTGTGGCCCCAACACACAAAACAAACAAACAAACAAACAAGAAAATCCCAAGCCCCCCAAATTTTACAGTTTGCTAAATGAAATTATTTAACAACTGGAAATTGGTGATGAGGATGATCACCTAATGGTTGGGTATTGACAGGGTTGGAGTTTATTACCTGATGTTATTTCATGGCCACAGGCATAAAGAAAATTATTGAAAATTTCCTTTCTTAGTCACTAGGGAGGTTTGCTGGTCATAACTATTGATAAAGAGATTTGCATTTCAAAGGGAAAAATCAATTCTTTCTTTAATCAAGGTAAAGTTAACAGTATAAAAAGCTTGTGGCAGAGTATCTATTTTCAAATATTCCCAGTGACTTATGTGAATTGGAGAGGAGAGAGGCCACAGACCTCAGAAGAAAATCTGTCACTTTCTATCTGACTCTGCCACCTGGGAATAACTGAGATCTAGGACTGTGAACTTTGCTTTTTGCAGGAAAAAAAGTCAATTTTAGACCATAGGCCTTCCATATTTGTAGACTGTCTCTCTCTCTCTCTCTCTTTTTTTTTTTTTGGTTTTTGGGTCACACCCAAAACAGCAGCACTCAGGGGTTACTCCTGGCTCTATGCTCAGAAATTGCTCCTGGGAGGCCTGGGGGAACATATGGAATGCCAGGATTCGAACCACCATCCTTCTGCATGCAAGACGAGCACCCTACCTCCATGCTATCTCTCTGTCGTCCCCATATCTGTAGACTTCGTCTCAGAAAAAAGTTTCAGGATGCAAGCAGTAAAGTAAAAAATAGGTTTTATTTGGAAACTCTGAAAAAGGGGAAAGAGAGGAGAGTAAAAAATATGCCCTCAAGTGTGAGAACTTCTCTAAACGGAGAGAGAGCCCCAATACATATTCCAATGTGAAAATATGAAAGTGTACGCATCTCAAGATTGGAGATGGAGGAGTCTTGAGCATTCTGGAGCAATATGCATGGGCTTGCAACACAAATGTGCAATTCTCCTTGATTCTAAATTGGCTTTTACAGAGTTTGCCCAACTTGACCCAAGTGGGGCTTGATCTCTATGTAAGAGTCCTGTTATTAGTATGGTTGCTAGAAGTTGGGGTAGTTGATGGTCTCCTTTGATAGTACTTTTTTGAACTTTGTACCTCCTGGAGCCTCTCTCAGTAGAGAATCTAGTTTTCTCTGAGCCAACAGTGGTGCTAGATGAAACTCATCATTTACAGAGTAAATGCCATCCCCATTTCTTCCTTTTATATTTGTTTGTTTGCTTTGTTTTGGGGCCACACCTTGCAGTACTCAGGAGTTACTCCTGGCTCTGAGTTCAAGGGTCATTCCTGGCCTTGCTCTGGGATTTTAGGGGTTGCCAAGGTTAAAACATGAGCCAGCTGTAAGGCAAATGCCCTACCTGCTGTGCTATCTCTTCAGCCCCATCTCTTGGTATCTCAAAAATTTATAATATGGTATGTCAATAATTTATTGCCATTGAAATAGGCCCTTCCTTATCTGTCTGTCTGCTTCAGTTTCCAAGTATTCTTTTTCAAATGAAAAGTTAAGACTAGTAATTTCATTAATTCCTGAAAAGCCTTGAGTCTGAGGGCAAAGGATGCTATATATTTCTATTGTTTTGAAAGTTTTCCAAAGTATGTTACTGTTGAATGCTTTGTCTACCTGCCCTACACTTCCATCACCTCTAACCATTACTCAGCTTTGGACTACTAAGCACCTTATTGGGGGAGGGGAATTTACACCTGGCAGCTCTCAGGGATTACGCCTGGCTCTGTGCTCAAAAATGGATCCTGGCAGGCTCAGGAGATAATATGGGAAGCTGGGGATCGTCCCAGATTGACCCTGGGTTGGCCACATGCAAGGAAATGCTCTACCACTGTGCTATCACTCTAGCCCCATGGACTACTAACCAATACCAGCTCTCTCCACCTCTCTACTCCTGATCCCAGCATACACTACAGTAGAGGGTATTCTGGTCACAGTGCCTTTTGTTGGATAGAAATAAATACAAAGCATACAGGATAAGCACTAACACATTTATTTGACCACTAAATATTAAGAAAAAGATGGCTCCTCTCCAGTTACATAACTCCAAGTCTGTGTGTGTGTGTGTGTGTGTGTGTGTGTGTGTGTGTGTGTGTGTGTGTGTGTGTTGAACTCAGGGGAATAAAACTTGAATTGAAGTGACTCTACAGGTAACTAAGGAATTCAGATGGCTCAACATTTTACTATTTCTAAACTTCTATCTCCCATTCAAATTTTGAGCCAAAATTTGCAGCTCTTAGCATGAAATTGAAATGATGAATTGTTTGGTACTAGTGCCATAAAGTGAAGGACAATGAAGGTAAAAATAATGCTGCTATGATTTATGGTGCTTTTTTTATGCTTTTCTCTTCCAATATTCTTCCAGTGTACCCTTTCAAATGTATCCTGTTTTTTCAAATAATTTTTTTACTCATAGTACTTAATCTTTTTCTCAAGTTTATTTCATAATAAGTAACTTCACCTTAGAGTGGCATGCTCTTGATGCTGCTGCCATGCATGGTCCATTTAAACACATTTCTTTAGAACTTACCACCAGGCTTTTGCATATATTAAGAACCAAAATGAGCCATTGAGAGGTGCAGAAGTCAAGAAGCCCATCAACAGTGGAAACAAAGTCTACCATAGATCTGTTTTGGTCCCTGGTAGCTTGGAGGTCCCCAGGACAAATAGAAGTCACAAGAATGGACTTAGTTTTGGGTGGATATTAAGTTTCTAGAGAAATTTAAAGGCATATGAGCCAAATTGTCTTTTTCTAGTTGGGAATCCTTTGTTTTATTAAGATAAATGGCGATAGAAGCAAAGCATTTGCCTTGTTTGTGTAAGTTCCTAAATTATAACTGATACAACAACAACAACAACAAAAAGAAACCAACAAAAGACAGGTTACATTTTGAAGGAAGATTATTTAGTCCAGGCTAGCTAGATTTGAATTTGACCTTTGCTACATGCCAAATACTTCATTCATATCACCTATAATTAACTCTTTTTTAATATTTATTTGTTAGAACACATCTTTTATAACAACTAATAGAGATGCACTTAAATATATTGTAGCACTTATTAGCCAGCAGGGAACAAAACACAGCAAACCCATCTGGAATATGCACAATAGTGAGAGACAGGAATGAAAATATTCTAAGAAAAAAGAAATGTAAGAAAGTACAGAAACAAAGAGTGACATTGCTCATAAAATTAAGTGTAAGTAAAGATATGAACAAAGGAAAAAGCTGTTGGTAGGAGGAAGAATAAAAGCATAGACTCCAAGGTATAGTTTGAGGAATATAAAAAGATAGAACAAGATTAGAGGGAGAGACAAATCTGGAAATGACATCAGAGAGGTGATCAGGTAACATCTGATTTTTATATCAAGACATTGGCAAATTATTGAAAAAAATTTTATGTGGATACTTGGAGAGCATGAATTGACTTCAAAAGATTGATCTTGGGGGCCCGGGAGATAGCATGGAAGTAAGGCATTTGCCTTTCATGCAAAAGGTCATCGGTTTGAATCCTTGTGCCCCATATGGTCCCCTGTGCCTGCCAGGAGCAATTTCTGAGCATGGAGCCAGGAGTAACCCCTGAGCACTGCCGGGTGTGACCCAAAAACCAAAAACCAAAAAAAAAAAAAAAAAAAGATTGATCTTGTGTGGATACCAAATTTCATGGAGCAACAGTTAAGTGCAGTGACCAGTTAACCATGGATAGCAGATAACTGAGATAACTTTAAGGGTCACAGTGTAAGTAATTCAAATGGGGAAATTTAGAATATAGTCAGTAAAGTGAAAGGACCTGTTGATGGATTAATTTGAAAACTAAACTAACTAAAGCATGCCTTCATAATTTACTGTGAAAATTAGTAGTTTTGAGCATAAAAGTATCACTTAAAGACTGCAAGTAAATTGAAATATGAAGTACTGGATTTTTTTTGAGCATAAAAGTATCACTTAAAGACTGCAAGTAAATGGAAATATGAAGTATTGGAATTTTTCTTCCAATTAGAATATCACAACAGACCACTGTGATGAAGAGCATATGAAGAAGAGTGAATTTGTTTGAGATCAATGAGTTGAGATGAAAGAAATATATATAGGATATATAAAATGTACGCACTCTCTATTCATAGCTTTTTATACTTTATTTAATTGATCAATTTTATTGACTGAATCTCCATGATTTACATTAATATGATTTATAGTTTCCCATACATGTAATTTTAACACCAGAGCCATCACCATAACATTTACCTCCTTTTCTCAAGGACTCTAACACCACTCCCTTTCAACTCTTCCCTCCAACTCAATTGTGTAGTTAGAATAATATCCTTTAGATCAAATATATTGCTCTAAAATGCATGATTTTATTCTTTCTTACAGCTGCATACTATTCCAGAGTGGCTTAAATGTGTTCTAGAAGTTCTTCTTAACAAAATAATTTTATTTTTTTGGATCCATGATACAAAAAAATTTTATTTTTTCGGATCCAGCTATTTTGGATTCATGATTCTATGGGTACATGGAAAAATAAGGTCCTGAAATAAAACAAGAGACCTTTCAACACTCTGGATAGGAAAGAGATAAAATTTCAGGAAAGTGAACCTGAGAATAAAAGTCAATGATATAGGTGAAAAACTATTATGATGGGGTTCTCCTAAAATCAAAGCTTTTAGAAAGGAGAAGATGATTATATGTATTACATGTGACTGATTAAGACATGGGTCGGGAGTTGGGAGGTGGCGCAGGAGGTAAGGTGCCTGCTGCCTTGCCTAGGATGGACCACGGTTCAATCCCCTGGTTCCCATATGGTCCCCCGTGCCTGCCAGGAGCAATTTCTGAGCGCATAGCCAGGAGTAACCCCTGAGCATCACTGGGTGTGGCCCAAAAACCAAAAAAAAAAAAGACATGGGTCAAGAAATAGCCAATGAATATGGCCATAAAATTGTTGATGATATTAAGCACAGCACAATTTTATTATATTGGTGGAGACAATATCCACATGAAAATGAATTATTAAAGCATGCAAATCTTTGGCTAAATCCCTGGGACTTCACACTCCCCTAAATACCACTGGGAATGATCTCAGAGCACAGATCCAGGAGTAACCCCTGAACAATGACAAGTAGCCCCCAAGTCCCCCTGGTCCCAGAATTAAGCTTTATAAGTGAATAATATTGAGAATAAATATAGAAACTTTTCCAAGGCATTTCCATTGGGCCAATAGCTGGACGACTGTCTTTTAAATAGGAGAAATGATATTTTTATACTCATGGGAAGGAAAAAAAACTTAAGAGCATTATTATGGGAAAGATTAAATTTAATTGTATAAGCTAGTAATAGGAAAGACTGTATAAGCATTAATTTTCTTGTCCAGGGTCTGACTTTTAAGTGGGGAAAATAAACAACAATTCAATGGTATCTGAAGGACATCAGAAATAGCAGGACTATACCACAGAAATTTAATTCATAGACTGTTTTTTAATCACTTCCCTGGGAACTTTGGTATAGGGGAGGACACAGTGGTGGTGGTGCTGGTGCTGGTGGAACATTGTATGTCTGAATAAGGAGGAAAAATGTTATGACTTAACCAATATATGTATAAAAAGTCATGAAAGAGTCCCCAGAGCAATATATGGTGAATTATCATCAGAGGGCAAGGGGTAATAATTTGACCAGTTATGAAGTAACCAATCAGAATTATGCTTATATGCTTATATCCAAGCATATGTTTATATCCAAGTTAACTGAGTTATACACCGTAACTCTGACTATAGTCAACTTTTAAGAACAGGTGAATAACAAAATGACAGTCCTTGGGAGGCATAGATTTGTTGAACTTAGAGAATGAGAGGAAGGGAGCTAGATTGAAACTGACATGCATGAGCTGGGTATTTTAGAATTGCTGTGAAAATGGCAATATAAAAGATGGATGAGATGGGCTGAAGTATTAATATCACTGGCAGGGACAAAAAGAACATTTGAGGTAAGTTTGTGACATTAAAATCACTAGAACTCATGAAATCCTCTGAACACCTTTGTGCTCAAGTTGTGTTAGGGCAAGGAACACATCTTTATTCTATTAGAGAGGGTCAAGTCAGCTTTGAAAGAGGAGAATGAAAACAATGCCCAATAGGAAACTGATGTCTCAAGTGAGAGTACTGATACCTGAACTATGACTTCCAGAGTAAAGTGAAATAGTGTCAACTCTAAGGACTTGAGTCATATTGGGGTATGGAACAAACCACAATAAGGTAGTGGTCCTGGTGATGACTTGCAGAGAAACTTGAAACTTTTATAACTTTGGTAGAAATTTTGGATTATCATATGATCCTCCAAAGTGTATGAAAAATCTGCTCTAGTTTTATTATTTTCATTAACACTGGTTTTTATACAGGGTTAAAGAAAATTGGAGTTGGGACTGCTGTAGAAAGAACTAGGGGAGCATAGAATTAGTTGGATTGATCAGAAGCAAGTTGTAGTATATGCACCATTGAGTAATCTTATTAGGACAACCAGAGTCCTACATTTAGTAGATATTTGCTGAAGGTCAGAAAGGTTCAAGGCCCATAGTTGAGACAAGTTGTGTTACGGCAAAGAACAGCCAGAAGGTCCCAAGATACCTATGTTGAGAGTATCCTTCTATAGTAGGCATCACAATAGGAAGAAAATGGAACAGGTTTATGGTATTGCATGCCACCCAGAGGTAGCAGTCATCCTATTGCTCTGTATTATCAGCACACTGCTCCCTTTCTGTCTGCACATAGGAAACAGCAATAAATCAAGAACAAAATATTAGTAGTGTTAGTCTGGTGCTTTTATATACTCAAATTCTATAGAAACCCAGTAGGTTAGTAAATCAGCTAAAAACCATATTCAATAGCACCCAATAAAACCAAATTTATCCAGCTGCCAACCATGAAAAAGCTGACTGCTTTTTCAGAGGAAGCTCATTCATTGCAAGTCTTAGGAACTTAGAAGAAATACATTTTTATTTTTATTTTTTTGATAAAGGTAGTGCATTGAAAACGAGCCGTAAGGGGCCCGGGAAATAGCATGGAGGTAAGGCGTTTACCTTTCATGCAAAAGGTCATCGGTTCGAATCCCGGTGCCCCATATGGTCCCCCGTGCCTGCCAGGAGCAATTTCTGAGCATGGAGCCAGGAGTAAACCCTGAGCACTGCCGGGTGTGACCCAAAAACCAAAAAAGAAAATGAGCCATAAAATAGTCTAAAAACAACATGACTTCTGTTAATAATAGTGATAGATTATTTTATTTATCATATACTTCAGATTTTTCTACCTTGGAAGCTAGTACCATGGCTGATTTTTAAATAAGAGTCTCTATAGAACAGAGAAAGGAGGAAAATAACCATAGACTTGCAAAGAAGGACAGGAAAAGCCATGCCCTTCCTTTCTGGTTTTGAAAACAAGTCATTTGTCCTTAGCCTTAGGGGGGAAATACTAGCTTTCTGGATCTCTATACATAATTAAACTATCAGATTTCTTGGGGATCGTTCTACTTTATGACCCTCCACCTCAGTAATTGGGCTGATCAGATTGAAATGATGGGGAAGCTTCCATTTCACCTTATTGATTTAATCTCTTTATTGTCTGCCTTAGAATTTCTCTACCTTTGCCCTCTTTCATCAACTAGCTCCTTGTTACTGAGAAAATACCCTGTGATTTCCAGCTGCTTTTTCTGGAGGCAAGTGCACTTTGGTCCAAGAAATATAAACATGAAGGTCTGAACACTGAAGAGAAGGCAAATGATACTGGAATGATTTAGTGCTGACTTTTCTGCATTTCATATCTTTATCTTTGATTTATTAGAATATTGTTTTGAAAGATGGAACACTTTCTGCTTCTGATCTAAGCAAAGCGGCTGGTATAACTTAAAATTTCCTGTATCTTGTCAATGACAAACAACTTGGAAACTTGCATAGAAAAAGCTCTCAGAATCCAGGCCTTCAAAGGGAGGCAATGAATTTCTGCTCTGCACCCAATTGCATCCAGTGCAGTGGCCCAGAAATTAGACCTTTTATCTGTGAATTATGTCAATGATAAGCCTGAACTCATATCTATAATTGGCAACCAATGCAATGAATTCACTAAAGTTTTACACTTCTATTTACTGTAGACATTTATTTGTTGTGAATTAAGACTTATTTTCCAGGCTACAATAAATTCTGTTCATTTTCTTTCAGTCATAAGAAAGATATGGATCCCCATCAACAGCCTTCCCTCTCCTTCCTCCCAGAACTCCAGGGCTATCCCTGGGTCCCTGCCCAGGGTGTCAGCGAGGTAGGTGCAGGGGAAGAGTTTAAAGGGGACCCCAGGCTTTCCCCAATCTCCACCCTGCACAAGAGGGGTGTGGGTGAGGAGCAGGCTGGTAAACTTCTGGCTTCTAGCGTCATTAAGGAACTAACTTCCTCTCTGACACTGGAAGCCTTGGCCAGCATGGGGATAGTATGGCTGGCTCCAGGCCGAAGGCTCTTCTGCCAAGTTTAGGGGAGACTATGGGGCTCGGTCTCCCCACCAACAGTCTTCCCTCCTCTTCTTCCCGGAACTCCTGGGCTATCCCTGGGCCCCTGCCCAGGGGGCCAGCAAGATGGGTACAGGGTAAGATTTTAAAGGAATTCCCAGGCTTTCCCCAACCCTTACCTTGTACAAGTAGGGCTGTCTTACGGAAGTCGCTGGCAACTTTCCTTTCCTTCCCACTAGTGTCCATTCTCAAACCACTAGGGTGGTGGTGGTGGTGGTGGTGGGGAGGGCGCTAGAATATCATAGGGGTTTCATCTATGTTCACAGTATACAGAATGTCTAGGTTGTATACTTTCCTTCCCCCATTGGCTCATCACTTTACAGGCTCATTTCTAGTCCTTTACTCTCAAGCCCACTGCCTATTACCCAATATTTAGCCATTTTTACCCTCAGCTATTCGCTCCTTATGAAGCAGATCATTGTCCTCACTCAAGCCAGCTACCGGACAGCTCCCAAAGTAGACTCTCAGCCTGAGAAGAAACCAATATTCTGCTCCTCTTAATCTACTATCAGCAGCCTCCTATCCTCTGCCTTCCTTCACTATGTACCTGTCCTTACTACCATACTCAGTTTCTGAGAAGCCCCCACTCAAAGACATTACCTGCTATGGGACTGCTGGGAGTCGTTTGCAGACTCCAGATGGCCAAATCACAGACCAAAGTGGTGTCCCAAATTCAACACCCTTCCCCCCCACATGACTTTTTCTAAAGTGAAAGGGACATATGTATCTCCTTTGTTATCTTAGATGTATTTCCTTAACATCGATAATTCTTTTTGAATATCCTCTTATATAGTGACAATTTTGTCCACTGGTTCTGGTTCTTTTGTTTGTTTGTTTTTACCCCTTTGGGATCTGTTCAATAAGAAATTCTGGTAGAAGAGACTCTCTGTTTAGAATTCATGTTAGAACCAAGTTACGGCGAATGCTGGACTTGTTTCCTTGGCCCCCAGATGCATCAATAATACCTTGTAGCATTGTTCCTCTTTTGCATAGGTGCATTAAAATGGGAAAATATTACATATGCGAAAATAGAGATGGGAACACAAAAAATAGAGATGGGAACACAAATTTTGTAATACTTTGAACATTGGCATAATGACTAGGCTCAGGCTTCAGAAGAATGGACATTGCTCATACACTCCTGAACATGGATACCATCTATGGAAACAACCACAATTGTCTATAACATTTCTACCTCTATCAGGAAAGATCCTACTACTGCTCTGGCATTGCAAAGAGTGCTCTCTTAACACCCAGATGACTTAGCAACAGCAATAACCTGCTTGCAGGGCAGGTCTCTCCACATCTAAGGCTGAGATGAAACTAGAGGATGCTCCACATCAGCCTGAATTTGATGAAGAAATGCACAGAAACTAGAATCTTTAACTACAGGAACCTGACACCAACAATAGTTAATGTGCAAAGAAGTTTCACCGGGTCCACGGAGAATGACTCAGGGGTTGGGCAGCCTGGTATGCCTGGAGCCCAGAGTCGGTGTTATGCCAGAAAACTTCAGGGGTGAGGTCTCCTTTAATTAGGCCAAGGCTTTTTTTTTTCTGTTTTCCCATATTTTGCTGGGCCTATGCAAACAACAGTGATCACCACTCTCACACCATTACTACTGTATTTTTTAACACTTATGCTTTAAGAAAGAAAAGAACAGTTTTTCTTTCTTAAATAGCTTACTAAACTTAAAAAAATAAAATAAAATAATTGTAGTAAAATGCCTGTCTTGAATACAGGCAGGGGATGGGAAGGAGAGGGGGAGTATTAGTGGTGGGAATGTTGCACTGATGAAGGGGGGTGTTCTGTTTATGACTGAAACTCAACTACAATCTATGTTTGTAATCATGGTGCTTAAATAAAGAATTTATGTAAAAAAGAAAGATATGAATTTTATAGGCCTCAGCTGGAATAGGAGAAACCAAGATACATACCATATTTTAACTAATAAGAGGGTTTGGGGAGAGTACTTATTTATTTTTGTGCCATACCCAAATGTATTTCAGGAGTTATTCCTGGCTCTGCACTCAGGTATTATTCCTGGTGAGTTTAGGGAACCATATGTAATGCCAGGGATAGAACTCAGGCCAGCAATGTGCAAGGCTTATCCATAGTACTAATCCCTCTGACTTCCAGAAAGAAGAGTTCTTTGAACTGTTTTCAAATGAGGCCAAGAAAATATATATTCAGACATAATAATATTTAAAAAAATTGTACTGTCCTTTTGTTAACCTGTAGAAAAATTATTATTATATTCTGAGATCATCAGTTCATAAGTGCAACTTACATTCCATGCTTCATTTGGTTAGCAGTGATTTTTAACACTGAATATTCTAGCACTAACTGTATGCTAAAACTGGTGGATATGAAGATATCCAAGAAATAAGTAAGTTTAGCTAGAGAGTTGATAGTCCAAAGAGAGAGGCAGAAAAGGTGATTTAAAAACTCTTAATTTGGGGGGGTCGGGCAGTGGCGCTGGAGGTAAGGTGCCTGCGCTAACCTAGGACGGACCTTGGTTTGATCCGGTTCCCCATATGGTCCCCCGTGCCTGCCAGGAGCGACTTCTGAGCGAATAGCCAGGAGCGACTTCTGAGCGAATAGCCAGGAGTAACCCCTGAGCGTCACCGGATGTGGCCCAAAAACCATAAAAAAAAAAAAGGCCGGGAGATAGCATGGAGGTAAGGCGTTTGCCTTTCATGCAAAAGGCCATCGGTTCGAATCCCGGTGCCCCATATGGTCCCCCGTGCCTGCCAGGAGCAATTTCTGAGCATGGAGTCAGGAGTAAACCCTGAGCACTGCCGGGTGTGACCCAAAAACCAAAACCAAAACAAACAAAAACAAAAAAAAAAAACAAAAAAAACTCTTAATTTACCTAAATGTAGGCATCACTTTGCTGATGGGGATTCTGTATTTCCTCCTTTGCCATTTAGGGCGTCAATCTACAGACTTTGCATTAGATTCCTCTTCCCTTCACACACATACCCCCTTTTTTAGATCTAAAGACCCACTTCGGCTTGATTAGTATTAGATAGATATTTTGTATTAATACCTGCCCCTCCTCCCATGTTGATTGACACTGAACAATAAATATTGTACATGAAGGACAGTCTGGGCTTTCAGTACTTAAGACTGGGAGTCCCCTGACCTCATGCTTTTTTCTATTATGTCTGTCTTTTTTTTTATTCCTCTAGTCGCACAGAGACGTTAATCATGAATCATGCACACTCCAATTATCATATTCTTGTTTTCTTTTTTTAATTTTGGTTTTTGGGTCACACCTGGCAGTGCTCAGGGTTACTCCTTACTCTGCGTTCAGAAGTCTCTGTGCTCAGAAGTCACTCCTGGCAAGCTCAGGGGACCATATTGGATGCAGGGATTCAGACTGGGATCCTTTCTGAGTTGGTCTCGTGCAAGGAAAATGCCTTACAGCTGTGCTATCGCTCTGGCTCCTTGTCTTGTTTTCTTGATCCTTGTGGTGCCTCTATTACAGACCTGCTCACTGGATAGAATTTTAGCAAAATAGCATTCTTCATATTTTTTAATGTATGTAAATCTATTTTATTTTCTTTATCTTCACAAAAGTAAGGCATGGTTTCTGTTATTAAGTGCTTTTGCAGATGAGAAAACAGAAACAGATGTTAATTGACCTGCCAAATTATACACAGCTGCCAAACAGTAGAACTAGGACCAACTCTGATATCAGAGCTGGTAGATCTTAGCTACTTTGTCATTTTATTCTTCCAAATGGTGGTAGTTCACTTTTAATGTGGCATCTCTTCATCTGGACTCTACAAAAACAAAGATATTATAAATTTAGTAATTGCAGAAATATATTTTCTCCAAATAAATTGTATCTACATGATTTTAAATTTGTAAACAGCCATAAGCTTTGAAATACTATTGACCCTTGAACAGCACAATGTTTACTTGTATTCACTTACAAATGTGTCTTTTTTTCCCAACTTCTCTTCTTACCAGAAAATTCAATGTGATTAAGACAAAAATAAAGGCCTCTATGATACTTTCTTGGTAACATTATTTTTGTGTGTGTTGTCTCACCCTTGGCAGTTCTCAGAGGTCATTCTAGGTGGAATTTAGAGTGTCATGTGGTAGGAGGAATAAAGCTTGGTTTATTCCCCTACAAAGCATGTACCCCCAGTCCTTTGATCCATCTTCCTGTCCATGAAATTTTCTTTTCTACAGATAATTTATTGTAGGAACATAGTATATAATACATACAACATAGAAAATATGTGTTGACCTGCTGTTAGTATTAACCATAAGACTTTACATCAACAGTAGTCTAGTAATAAAGTTTGAGAAAGAGAAAAGCTCAATCTGGACTTCAACTCTATGAAGGACAGGAGCTCAAACCCGTGTATTATTTAAAGATCAAATATAAAACAATTTGACAGTCAAATATAGACAAATCTCTGACAAGTTGTTTAGATTAAGAATATTTCTTTATATTTAAAATGTTTTTCTCTTTGTTATAATATACCTCATGGGGGCTATTCAGTGTTTATATTCAAGTTGTATCTGAGTTTAATGAAATTATTCATGTATCAGATTTGACAGATGTTCTGTGAAACTAGTCCCTCTTCCTTTCGACTCTGCTATTACCATCTTCTTCTTGTTAACTGGATAAGCTGAGAAAGATATTCTGATCTGATATAACAAAAGCAGTACAGTTATCACTTCTGTGGACATTGGCAGATGACCCATTAGCAAAGGAGAACATTCATTTTATGATCAGATCATTCAAAAGAGGTCAGTTATAATAATATATGAATAAATAATATGAAAAAGGTAAAATGAGATATATGTTCTTATGAATCAAAATGACAAATTCTTCTGGAAGACAAGAAATAATAAATCTGGGGGCTGGAGCAGTAGGGTGATTGCTTTGCACGTGGATGACCTAGGGCAGACCAAAATTCTATCCCCTGGCATCCTATATGATCCCCCAAGCCATAAGCCCCAAGCCAGGAGTAACCCCTGAGCGTTGAGCATCACTGGGTATGGCCCAAAAACAAAAAAAAAAAAAAGAAAAGAAAAGAAAAAGAGATAATAAATCTAATCTTGATTTTGCTATAAGTTTGGGACCAGTATTAGTTTCTTTTTTTGCCTCTAAGAATTTTAGTATAACATATTTTAAAAAATATTGGACACAGAATATTAAAAGGTTTTATCTATGACTCCCAAAACACATTAATCTTATGTAGTATGACAGCTTTGGCTTGACCATTTCATAGTGTCTGTAGAGTCTACTGAGAAGAAAAATTCTAAGACAAGAGAGATCTGTGTTGAATTAGCAATGTCTGCCAGGGCACTAAAGGCAGACAGGATGCCGAGTGAAATCATCCTATCTGGAAGACAAATACAAAAAAATGGAAGGAGATCAATTCAGGCTTAAACATGTAGAGATGGTCCAGTTTATTCTGCTTTTCAAAACTTCCTGCTATATAATTTTAGGATTACTCCTAATTTCTCTTAGTCACCATACTTCTAAGTCTTGGAGGTAGAGTGCCAAAAATAATATATAATAGCAAGTACCCAAAGACAATAGAAACAAACATGAGAACTAGTATTCAATAGTTAACATGACACTTGAGGGGGTTGGGTAAAAGGACCAAGAGGAAGCAATCAAGAGGAGGAGGTGAAGGTGTGGAAAGGTGGTGAATTGTTATATATGAAACCCTATAGGCAATAGTATTATAAACCACAGTGCAAAAACTTATTGGGAAAATAAAAGCATTTCTCATAGAAGACTGGTGGGTAGAGGTGAATGGGTGGAGGGCATTGATTGAGTGAAGTGGATACTGATGAAGAGATTGGTGTCAAAGCATTGTATGCCTGAAATTCAGTGATGATAACTTTGTAATTCCATAGTGAGTGGAATAAAAACAAAATCATTTTATTTAAATAAACCATGAGATACAAACTTAAAAAGTTATTGCTAGTTGAATTTCAGTCATACAATGTTTCAATACCCATCTAGATCTTCATCAGTGTTCATTTCCCACCAACAATTTTCTCAGTTACCCCACCCATACCTCCACCTCTGCTTCTCTCTTTCTCTCTCTCTCTCTCTCCTCCTTTTTTCGTCTCATGCACTATGGTTTTCAACAATTACTGAAGTGGTATCTAGTATTTCACTTTCTTTCAGTTTTCAGTTCTTATCCAGAGTGATCCTTTCCACAACTGTCATTGTTACAGTGGTCTTTTTTCTGTCTTAATTGCACTTTCTCCATCATTTTATTCTCATACTATGGTGATTTTATTTTAATATCTTGCAGTTGAGTGAGAGCCTTTTATGTATGTCCTTATACCTCTGACCATTTTGATACTCTTTATGTCTATCCATGGAAATGCAAATTTTATGACTTCATCTTTCCTAACAGTGCATTATATTCCATTGTGCAGATGTACCATGATTTCTTTACCACTCATCTGTTCTTAAACACTTGTGTTGTTTCCATATTCTAGCTATTGTGAACAGTGGTAGAATGAAAAGCAGAGTGCAGATGTCTTTCCATAATTGTGTTTTGGGGCCTGTAGGGTATATTCCTAGAAGAATATGCTGGGCTGAATGGAGGCTCAAGCTCTAATTTTTTTGAGAAATGTCCATATTGGCCATTGGTCCAAAAAGGCTGGACAAGGCTACATTTCTGAAAGCAATGAGTGAGAGTTCTCTCTCCATATATCCTCACCAGCACTCGATGTTTTTCTGAATGTGTGCTTTATGTGTGTTGTGAGATATTATCTCAGTGTTGTTTATATTGGCATCTCCCTAATGATTATAATGTGGAGATTTTTCATGTGCCTTTTGGCCCTCTGTATTTATTCTTTAAGGAAGATTCTGTTCATCTCTTCTTCCAATTCTTTTTAAATAGAGATAGTTCGGAGCCGGAGAGATAGTGGTAGGCCATTTGCCTTGTACACAGCTGACCCAGGACAGATAATGATTTGAATCCCAGCATCCAATATGGTCCTCCAAGCCTGCCAGGAGCTATTTCTGAGCACAGAGCCAAGAGTAACTCCTGAGTGCCTCTGCATGCTGCTGACACAGGTCATCCTGGATCCCCAAAGTCCCATATGCCCCCTTACCCCAGGCCAGGAATAACCCCTGGGCTTCACTGGGTGTGGCTCACAAACCAAAATAAGTAAATAAATGCATAAATAAAATAAAAATGGAATTAGTTGTGTTATTCTTGCTAAACTCTGTCAGTGCCTTGGATATTAACCAATTATCAAATAAGCATTTGGGAGAATAATTTCTCTTATTCCTTGAGCAGTCTTTATAATCTGGTCACTGTTTCCTTTGAGGTGAATAAATTCTTCATTAAATGTTGTCCTATTTGTTTTTGTTCCACCTTGGTGGTAAATGGTGTGTCATCTTTGAGGTTGCCTTTAACTTCAATATAATGGAGAGTTGTTTCTCCATTTTCCTCTACGTACTTTGTGGTTTCAGGTATAATATTAAGGTCTTCAATCCATTTTTATTTTAAATTTGTGCATGGTGTCATAAAGATATATGAGTTTATTGTTTTGCACATAGTTGACTATCTTCCCTCGTACCACTTGTTGACAGACTTTCTTTTTTATAATATCTTTATTTAAACATCTTGATTACAAATATGATTGTGATTAGGTTTCAGTCATGTAAAGAACACCTCCTTCACCAGTGCAACATTCCCACCACCAATGTCCCAAAACTCCCTCCATCCCACCCCACCCCACCCCCACCTGTATTCTAGACAGGCTTTCCAGTTCCCTCATTCATTCATATGGTTATGGTAGTTCTCAATGTAGTTAATTCTATAACTGCACTCACCACTCTTTGTGGTGAGCT
>PVKC010005732.1:0-32544 GCA_004027635.1 Crocidura indochinensis | reverse complement strand
CTCTTGGGTCAGGTATTTTGCATTAGAGATGGTGTCTCCCTTCCCCTACCTCCCAGAGACCCAGCTGCCTGGCCTTGTCCTGAAGGCCTGGTCTGACTTGGTGAGGGTTCTGTCTCTTGCATTAGTGTTCAGTGCAGGAGGTTGCCTGTTGGCTAACTCCCCCGTTCAGTGACCCCCACATACCAGTTGTAAGAGGAATGGTGAAATCCTGGCATGTCAACACACTGTATTTTTTTTAAAGGAATCAGAAAGATAATAGAAAGAAGGAAATTAAGAAATTAGAGTATGGTTCAAAGCAAACACAGATTTGAACTTCTGGCTCAACGTAACACTTCTCAGAGTCCTCTTTACTTTATCCCTACACGTTAATATTAGAAATGTGTTAATTATTCAATAGCATTGAGAACTGTAGAACTCATAATCCAAACTTAATAAAAGAATTTTCCTAAACCTTCTTTTTTTTTAGAATAGGTGGAAGAACTAGTTTTTAAAAAGTGGTAATGTCAAACACGTTTGTAAACATAGTGCTTAACTAAAGATATTATTGAAAAAGAAAATAGAATGTCTGGACACTCCACCAAAGACAAAGGGGTAGATGAATCCAAAGAGTTTGTTTGAATGGGAATTTTCAGATATTTTTACTCATTCTAGACAGAACTCGGCATCTCTTTTAGATACAGTGAAAACAGCAATTCAGATCCAGATCTAGCTCTTTAAGGATGTGAAAAATTTCAGTACAAGAAGTAATAAAATTCTATTTAGTGTCTCATAGATTTTGTAGTATTTACATAAGACTTGTCATTTTTCAATTTAGAAAACTGAAGTATAGAAAATTTAAGTAACGAGTCACTAATCAATGGCATACACAACTTCCAAAGTCAGTAATGAAACAGATTTCTGAAGACACCAAGTGTAGATCTTTGGGCACTATATCTTCCCACTTTAATTATAATTTCAGTTACAGTTAATCACAATTCCAGATGCAATAAGCAGAATTGTTTTCTGATCAAAGAAGACACAATATGTGTAAACATTTTTTTTTTACTTTTTTTGCCTTTGAAACAGGCTCTGAATAAATCTTGTCTCTCTATATTAAAGGAATTCATTTTTTTTTGAGAAGAGAAATGAAGAGATTACAATAACTCTATCTGGCTGCACCTTGATGGAGAGAGACCTTTTAAAAAGATATTGACTGAAAATATCAGAATGACCAATCAAAAGGAGTCAAGAGACTGGAGTAATTTACTATCTTAAATAATAGTGGAAGTAGGTGGCAATCTTAAAGATTTTTTTTCAACAAAAGTGCTTAGTCAATAACATGTGTTTCTGTTCTTATCTCTGCCACCTTCAATGTCGCACTTATTCCTTTGTAATAAGATGATTGCACCATGAGACATGAAACAGGAACATGGGGAAGATAGTGTTATCATGTTTCCAAGCATCTTTTTTTTGGGGGGGGGTCACACCCGTTTGATGCTCAGGGGTTACTCCTGGCTAAGCACTCAGAAATTGTCCTTGGCTGTGGGGAGGGGAACCATATGGGACGCCCAGGGATCGATCTGTTGTCCTTCCTTGGCTAGCGCTTGCAAGGCAGACACCTTACCTCTAGTGCCACCTCACCGGCCCCTCTAAGCATCTTTTTAGAGAGACTTTCTTCCTAGAAAATCACCAATGAATTTCCCTTTTGGTCCTAGACCTGAAACATGCCATAAAACCGTGATAGAAACAGGCTGCCATTTTGGTGCAATGGAAAGAAATAGAATCTAAAAACAGGAAGCTATGAAGTGTTGGATTCCTCCATGTAACATTCCAATACAACCTGGCAGATAGAATCCCATAGAGCAACTGTCCCAGGGATTCTTCTTGAAATGAAAGCTTTGGAGACACCATTCCAGAGATGGGGAAGGATAGCACCAAGAGCAGTACCATCTCCCAATGATTACTGGTTATTTTCAAGTTTGACTCCAGGCCATCCTCCTCCCTCACAGAGAGCCAGGTTAACAGGCCACTTTCTTGCCCACTATGTTGCTCCCAAAATTTTCCTAAGCCCCAATATTTATGCCTATCTCCTCCCTGGCACTATACTCCCTCCTCACTATGCTTCTGCTATGTTTGTGGTCCTGCCAGTTCTTCTTGTCCTATAAAAATGCATTGTTGGAATGGAATAAAGTATCTCTGGTCATCAGCCTGGGACTCATTTTTTAGTGGTCATCAGCTGGTTGGAATTTCCTTGGTCCTGAACACATCTGAAGAATGAAAGTTCATCTTCATTGACCGACTGGGTCAATACAGGGAAGTTGTTTACAGAAAATAGTCTTGGTAATGGAGACCATATATTTCACAGTACATGTCATTGTAATACCTGGGCTCCCAAAACATAAACCTTACCATTGGTAATGGTGTTCAAAAGATGTTTCTAGTTATACCTACTTTATTTTAGACTTTAATTTTTCTATTTTATTAAAACAATATGATTTACAACACTATTCATAGTTGGGTTTTAGATATGCAATACTCCACCATCAGCCATCACCAATGTCAACCTCCTTCCATGAATGTTCCCAGGTTCCCTTCCATACCTTCTCAGTTCTGCCATCTTGACGGGCACATTTTTAGTTTAATTGTTTGGGCCTCGTGATATCAGTACTATCAACTATGATTTGAATATTTAGCTCTATCATTCCTTAACAGCACTGATGTACCTTAATCTCTTTGACCCTTGCCTCCCAATTCTTTGTTTCTCATATGTCATTTTTTTTACCTCTCCTATGCTCAATTTCTGTCCTCCCTATACTCAGGATCCAAGGGTAATCTAGGCATTTAATTTAATCCAGAGCATTCTCTCATCAAGTTATTAGGATACATCTTATTTACCTAAAACAAAGATCATACCTGGCTCCTTTGTATGTTTGTTTACAACTTGGATTTACCCCAAAACAGAGATTGTCCTACTTGTAAACCTGGGTGGGACTGGTTCAAGATAGCCTGAGCTATAAATCCTTTCACTGTCGTTACTGCCCCACCACTTAGGGTGGCCTCTGTACTCAATAAAAATGGCAGTTCTGTCTGGCAGCTGGGGAGAGATACAAGGTAAAAGACTTCCAGATTACATGTGTTTCACCCTCAGTCTAGTCTGGATTATTTCATGAATGACCTTGATTCATACTCGTTTATATGGGGTTGGAGAAATGACATGTGGAGTGATTTTACAATATACAAGTGATATCATTCTGTATGTATCCTTCTTACTACTATGGTACAAATTAAAAACCTCTGTAGAAGAACCCATGCACCTTGTTGTGAATTGCATGGCTTAATCATTCCTTATAGCCATATAGTATTCCATTTTGTAAAATTTTAACTACTAAAACAATTAATATTGTAGTAAAAATGAAAAACTTGTATAAGAGCCCATGATTATGGGAAATAAACCGACTTCAAATATTAGATAATTGGTAAGCATAAAATAAATAAAATATAAACATAATTATATGTTTATGAATATCAAAACTTTTATTTTAAACTGCTAGCTAGTTGCCAGTTTCATAAATTGATTTATATAACATTAAGATTATACTATCAAAATAATCATATATTGTTACCCCCCACTTAGGGGGGCACACACCAGTCTAATTTTCTTCCAGAAAACATCTACCAGAAGGCCCGCTTAGAGGTCTATGATTCATGGATCCTTTGTGTGGATGGCTAGAGATATTTTCTGTTTTATCCACCATGTAAATGACCCTGCTCTCTCTCTGTAACCAGGCCTCAGTGTTTCTTTCTAAACAAAGAAAATACAGTTCCCCAGCAGTGCCAAAAATCCCCTGCTAAACTCTCTTTTGTGATCTCCCTCTCTCCTCACACTACCTTGAAGGTATCAGGTTTCTCCCTACCTGCAGTAACATCACTTGTCGCTTCATATGCTAATTCTAGCTCTGATCTCATTGGTTCAATCCCCTTTCTTTTCTCCCTGGCTACGCCCCAAGAATCTGGCTATTTAAAGCCCACTCAGGTAATAAAGCTCTCTCTCTGAACCCTTCCTCACCACCGGTCACACCATGACATACTGTGTGGTCTCATTTATTTTTCATTTTCATTTCATATTTCATAATTCATATTTCATATTTTGTCCATTTTGTGCAACTGCTTGATCACAGTGAATATATAAGATTCACTTAGACTTTTGTTTAGGGACTATTATCAAAATTATGATAATACAGTCCGCAGCAATATATCTCATCATCAAGATTAGTTGAAAAAGAGGGTCTTCGCAATAGTGCAGTGGTAGGAGGTTTACCTTGTACATGGCCTACCGTGGATGAACCCATGTTTGATCTCTGGCATCTCACATGGTCCCCCAAGCCTGCCAGGAGCGATTTCTGAACTCAGAGTCAGGAGAATCCCCTGAGATTCGCCAGACGGGCCCCTCAAAAAAAAGAAAAATAGGATTTCATAAAATTCAAAAGCATGCTCTGTCAAAGGCTCTCTTAAAATAATATAAAGACAGACTATAGATTGAAAAATAGTATTTTCAAGCCAAATATTGGCAACGTATTTGTATCCAAAGTAAAGAATCATCAAAATTCAACAACAATAATACAATGAACAATTGACAGTTACACAATCAGTAAAAGACTTGAAGACACATTTTACCAAGTGGGGACATATTCAGTATCATTAATTAATAAAAATACAAAATTTAAGTCCACATATTAGGATGGCTAAATAATAACTGGTGACAATATCATGGGCAGGCTTGGATGCAGAATAGATGGAACATTTGCTAATGGGGTATAAAATATTAGAGTTGATGTAAAAATATTTGTCAATGCTTTTATAAAGTTAAATATGTACTTAACATTTGATTCAAAAATTTTATTGCTGGGTAAAATGTCTAGGTAAATAAAATTTCTTATTCACAGCAAAACATTTTCATGAATAGTCATAAAAAGCTTTATCTGTTTTTTTATAAAAAGCACAATAACCCAATTTATTTTATCCCTGTAATCAGGAAAAACATGGTGATAACAAAGTAACTATAGTGAAAAACTATAAAAATTAAATTCTGAGATAAATTTTTCTGCAGAAAACAATAAAATTACCGTTCCAAGAGGGCCAACAAATTCCACAGATGTGCTGTCTTTTCTCTTACATCCTCTCTCCTCCACCTCCTCTCCTCTGTATCCCCTAACCATTCAATCTCATACTCAAAATATTAAAGATAATAACAGAAGGTTTTTGAATGGAGGACCAAAATGGAGACTATTAGGGAAGCAGATAGCGTCTCGGAAATTACAAATTTAGAAACTATCAGGAAAACAATAACCCGAAGTTGTTTATGAATCTTGTTTTACTTCTTTTGCATTTAATTATCAGTACAAAAACAGAACTACATTAATGCATAAATTTTCATCCAGATTCTAGAATGAGCATTGAGTGGAGATAATACAAAGTGCCACTGCAGAAGCTTGAAATGATTAACTAGTGTTGGAACATTGGCAACACAGCACAGAGAAGTGAGTTGGAATTTTCAGCCAGTGTATAATAAGTAAAATAACCCACTAAGCAAAAAATAACAAAATAAACAATTTACTGGAAAAAACATAGTCAAATGTGAATTAATAACTGCAGGGAGGATGTTTATAGAACAAGCTTTCTAGAGCCAGAGGAGGAGAAAAATTGGAAACATATTTCAGGAAACTCTGGTTTAAAAGTTCTTCAGAATAAAGAGAGGGAAAGCACAAGAAAACTGAAAACACAAATAACTACAGAAGAACAAATGACTATCTGGTGAAATACAGTCATTTGCTTTCCTTTATCCAATTTTCAAAGTTTATTGGCATATTTTGTATCATTTTTGTGGCAAATAAAAAATAATATAGGATCTCTTTAGAATATAAAGATAAATCTTCTAAATTCTAACCATTCTGGAACAGTAATTGGCAACTTTACACAATTAAACATACATTTGCTATATAACTTAACTCTATACATGGTTGTTTTCCCTTGAAATGAAAATTTTTAAACACACAAAAATACATAAAATATGTATCTATAGAATTTGTAATAGAAAAAACTGAAAAAGTTAGATGAGATCTATTATCCTTCTGTGTGTAAGTGAAAAATTAGCCAGTAACTAATCATACTGTAGAATATTATTCAGTGATAAAAAAAAGAAGAAATGTACTGATACATACAATAACTAGAATTGCATCATACAACTGTGTTAAAAAGTCTTGGGGCCCGGGAGATAGCATGGAGGTAAGGCATTTGCCTTTCATGCAAAAGGTCATCGGTTCGAATCCCGGTGCCCCATATGGTCCCCCGTGCCTGCCAGGAGCAATTTCTGAACATGGAGCCAGGAGTAACCCCTGAACACTGCCGGGTGTGACCTAAAAAACCAAAAAAAAAAAAAAAGTCTCAGCATATCACAGTATCAAATATAATGAACTATGAAGTCTCTGTATGCATTTGAAAAACAGTTAATTAGTAAAAGAAAACTAGTTACCAAGATTTATGTGGGAGTTCATGTGACATATATGGAGAACCAAACAAATGTGCCTGACCAAAGGAAACACCCTGCTCCAGAATACAGTATTGAGTGCATGAAGCTGGGTTACCCATGGGTTACCCATGATATAATTAAAAATGAAACAACTATTTCATGGCTGTTGAGAGAAGACTATGAAGTAATTTCAACTATTTTTTTTCAGAAATATATGTAAGGCTATAGAAATTTCATATAGAAAATAATGTCTTCTTGTAATACGACATTAGAGACTAGTGCTTTGTCTCAATGCTTATAATTTGTCATTTGGACAAATGTAGAGAAAATTTCAGGTCGCCGGCATTTCTTGAAATGTTTACAAAACTCAAAGGACAGCACATTGAAGTAAGATGATTTTAATATTATGACTATTGAAACACTAGTCCTAGTTATGAAACCAAGATTACTCTGTGTCTATTAAACCAATATTCCTCGCTGTTAAGCCAAGATTTTTCTTCATCACTGAATAGCGGCAGAAACTAGTCACTGGTTTGTCTGTCTTTCATCTCACCTTCTGCTTTCAAGTTTCATTTTGCTTAAATCATTTCTGCTGATCTGAATTCAATTCCTCATGATATATTTCACCTGGCCTCTTTGATGCATTGTTTCTCTATATGCAGATGATTTATTACCATTTTTCCCTTTCAGAGTTCCCTTTTGAACATTTTTTCAGACCACAGAAAATATTTTTAAGCTAAGATTTATCTGTCAATTGAATAGAATTGAAATTCTGTTGCACACTGTGTCTCTCTAAATGGCCTAGATGTGTTGGTGACTATTAGATATTACATTGAATTCTACTGATACTGTTTATTTTTTTACAGATTTGCATTTCTTTGCTTCTTTCTCTCTAGACAATATATATGTTTGAAAGTATATCTTTTTCTCATCTTTAAGTGAGAATTGTAATGCAAACAGGACTTTGTTCACAAAGTTTTTACCAATGCATTCTAATTTGGTAACTTTGAAATACTGCTTAGATTTAGCTTTTATATTTATCATGAAACTTTTCCTCCAAAATGTTTTGTGCATATTTCTCCTTTACCATATCATTCAGTAATTTGCAGAAATGTCAATATAGTTGTATCAAAGCTTTCTTCATCAGTTTTATGACTGTTGACTTGCTTTTCTTGAATCCCAAATCAATGTCCACCCATTTTAGCTAAGTGATTGAACATAATTAGCAAATTTTCATTGAACTTTCACAATGGTCTTTGCTTATGTCATCTTTAAGAGCTGTAGAAAATTTCCTTAAGGGAAGAGTCAGAAATTTTGTTTTTAGGTCTAATACTGTTGTGTTAATGAATTATATGCGTTTAGTAATTATGACTTACCTATAAACCATTTATATATTCAACAACTTCCTTGTATATTTTATTTAATATTTTCTTGATTTCTTCTTTTATTAGCAACACACAAGTTTTGGAAGTGTTAAGCATTACTAGTGATGCTTTTGTGGTGACATGTTAGGTATAAAGAAATTGATCGCTTATGAGAATAAGATTTCTAAAGTCCATAAGTATAGATAAAAGCGTACATGGATTAAATTAATCTGTTTTTCTCTTGAAGGAAAATTCTCAGTGGAAAACAAATCAATAGGATTGATGATAATTCCACCCAGAAACTTCTTTGCATGCCAACCAACTATGATCCCAGGCTTCCTTCCTGATACTGCACGTGGAGGATAATATTCTATACCCATCCTGATGAGCTATTTCATGACTTCTACATCTGTCCTCTTAAGTGTCATCAGTATTCTCCAGCTTAGAGAATATTCTCCACCTGAAATATTTCTAGTGTTTTTCCTGATCTCCCAGAGACTTTAGTGATTTCAGATGATGTCCAATCATAGAGGACCGGCTCTGAGGCTACAAATGTGGGGTGAATAGTTCCCTCCAAAGGCCCCTACGCTCTGGAATGGCTTTAAAAAATAAGGCAAGAATTAGCTACAAGGTTTGGAGCTGAAGATTTTTGACTAACAGTTTTAGGTTCTCTTCCTCTATGAAAGAGGTTGTAGCAGTCTCAGGAGATTCAGGTCGGTCTGTAATATAGTAGAAAAGAAGTAAGGTAGGATTTTGAGAAATCTAGGCTGCTTTAAAACACTTTCCCTTTTTAGTTTGTTTTTATATAGATTTATCCTCAATGACTCATACCATTTCTTTGGGGACTTTGTAGTTTCACCCAAGATACAGGACTCACATTAGAACATGGCTCAGGAAATTGACACATGGGTCTTTTTCAACTTTATCTGAATGGAATTGTTTGACCTTCAACCTTTTCTCTTTTTTAACCTATTATTACCCACCCATGAAATTCTCTCATAAATAATTTTCTAGATATTTTATATTTTTAGATTTCAACTTTAAGAAGACTATAACAAGTCCATGTTAAGATATTGCCTAGAAGAGATATCTAGTTCCACTTTCTTCACAAGGTTTTTTAATACTTTCATAGGCTACTCTATTCTATTTTAAAATTGTGTGGATAAAGGCATAAAAATAATTAGCCAAGATACTGCAAAGAAACATTGCTCTTCAAGAGTTTGATCATTCAATCCTATTATATAACAACTTATTTCTAATTATGTATTTCTCATCCATTTTGACAATTCTATTTAAGATAAACTTCTTTAGTCTTTTTATACCTATTTTAATTGTCATGGGAAACCATCTATAATTTCAGCTTTCTGAAAAGCTTCAGAGTTTCCATGTATTAAAAATTACCTTTCCCTAATAGGCGTATTCACTTATTACTTCTCAACATTAAAAAATAGCTCTCAACAATTACATTACAATTGTTCACAATAATATTATCAGGTACAAGATAGTGGGTGTTTTGGAAGTGATGGAGAAGGCGGTTGTTGCTACTATTTCAAAAGCTTACTACAATTAGAGAATTAAAAATACATATAGGCAAAGCTATTTGAAATTTTGTTCCCATATTGTGATCCTGTTAAAGTTCTTGAATGCCTTCCTATAAAAGAGAACTTTACAACTACAAATACTATAATGTCTCTAAGTATTGTAGCGTAACCTCCTCTCCATCGTAACTATATCTAAAATAAGCACGTCTGGTGAATGCTACTTATTATAGCTAATAAACAATAGAAAACAAATGAGGGATTAAAATAAGACTTCCAGGGGTTGTAGTGATAGTACAGTGGTAGGGCTTTTGCCTTGCATTCAGTCAACCCAAGATGGACCCTGGTTTGATTCCCAGCATCCAATACAGTCCTCTGAGCCTGCCAGGAGCAATTTCTCAGTGCGGATTGAGGAATAACTCCTGAGCACTTCCAGGTGTGACCCAAAATAAAATAAAATGAGGCTTCCAGAAAGGAGCATATATTCCAATAGGCTACTGAGTCACCTTTCCTGAGTGGACATAGTCTTTTCTTTATCATATCATTGTGCTTTCAGATAATTTCTAAGAGGTCAAACTTCAAGTATCCCCACCATAAAATAGCAGCACACAAGATCTGATTGTTTTCAATCTATAAAGTCTATAAAGGAACATGATATGCCAGTCTCTTATTTGGTCTACCATTTTCCCACAGTTCTATCCAAAAAACACCCTATCTTAAGTCTTCAGCTATTAAAAATGATTCTTTTGAAAAAGTACCCGAGTTAGACTTGAAGATACCCACCCAGGTAGCTACCAAAGTTTATAGTCAAAAATAATGGAGGAGCTGACATACATAATTAAGTTGGGATGATTGGGAAATGGGTTTTGGGTCCTTAAAGAGAAGGAAGTGGGTACACAAGTGATTTATGGCCTTGAAATTTTGTGCATGAAAAACCATTATTATTTTCCTTTTATTAAATCAATTAGATACACTCAGTAATGACCAGGGGTTACTTTTGGCTCAGCATTCAGGATTTATTCCTGGTAGTGCTCAAGAGACCATATGGTCAGTGATCAAAGCCATGTCAGCCGCATGCAAGGTAGGCACCATAACTGCTATGATATCAGTCTAACCCCAAGAAGCCAATATTAATAATATTGTAAATCACAAATAATTAATAAAATATTAAAATAAAAGCTATGATGGATAAAATAAGAACCATTCCTCTTACTGACTTGACCTAAAATTTGCCATGAGGCTCAGAAGTTGGCAGTTGAAGCTTGATTTTGCTTATCTGCACAAAAACATATTTACATCTCTATAGTTATATGGGAGAGAGATAGGTTGCAGATTGGCATGGGGTAGCTTAAAGATTGCACTTATTTGGAGACCTTTATCATCTAACTTCCATAAATATTCAATCACAAAATAATCACAGCCTAATTAGGTTATGAGCTGATGTATTTCTAGACAAAAATTATTAATTGCATATTGATCATCTGATAAATATATTCTCAATGGAAATATTTACATATACATATACTCTATATGTATATTTATATATAATTATAATATATAATATATAACTATATTTCAAATATAGTTAATGCAGTCAATAATATAGGTAATATATTTAATTAAATATAGTTAATATAAAAATAATTACATTTAATAATATTGTTGATTCATCAAATAATTCATCTTTGCCCAACATGTTTAAAGAACTCTGAATAACAATATCCTCTATAGTCAATGAGCTCCACCTTTAGAGAAAATAGGCATGCTAGACCTTCACTCAAAGCCTCTTGCAGATTAATAATAAATACAGGTGTGACTTCCTGTATTTAGTTGTTTTCTATACTCAGCATGATGTTCATTGAGGTTAATGATCACTCCATATAACTCTCCTCATCTGCTCAGGCCATCTGCCCCATCACTCCTTGTCCCTAGGTATGACTTTGTTCATTTCTTTGCAACTGAACAGTCTCTGCACAGAAAGAAGGCCGAAGTAGCTCTAATATAAGTTAGGCATATGCATATTCCTATTTTTACTGACTATCCCCAAATCAATTTATTTTCCTAAATCAATATAAAGCGCTTCCTAAGAGAAGGATCAGGAATCTAAATCCTTGTCATGTCTTTCTTATATAATTTCATTTTTTGATAAAAGAAGGAAAACACTAAAAAGAGAGAAAAGCATTACTAATTAATACTTTAAATTTAATTTAATTAAAGTCTTTTATTTTAGAGTTCAAAAGAAAAGCTGTTCTTAGTATTATGTCTAGTGTCATAATTACTCAGTTGGGAACGTTATCGTATATAATCGTGTATATACGTAACACGGAAAAGTTATTGCTAGCTAGACATTGGGTAAAAATGAAAAAGAACAAAAGGAAATAAATCTACATAAATACTATATCTCAGAACTTCTCTATTTTCCAGAGAAGTGAAA
This sequence comes from Crocidura indochinensis, assembly GCA_004027635.1. Classification (NCBI taxonomy): domain Eukaryota; kingdom Metazoa; phylum Chordata; class Mammalia; order Eulipotyphla; family Soricidae; genus Crocidura; species Crocidura indochinensis. The sequence goes on along the minus strand of PVKC010005732.1, from coordinate 20,703 downwards.
AGTATATATCTTAGAAAGAAAGGGCCAGGATTAATCTGCAAATTATGCCTCCTAAGAAAGAGATATGCAGAGACAAAGGAAAATGGCACAGAGAAACTGAGCTGATGTATTTCTAGACAAAATTAATAATTTCATATCGATCATATTATGAATATATTCTCAAGGGAAATATTCATGTATACATATATATTCTTAAATCTTCCAAATTACTTTGCAAACAATATGAAGTGAAAATATTCTATTATAGCATGCCCAAGGAAAGAAAGATAAACTATATTATGGGTTATCCCTGAGATATGTATCCCAGTATCAGACATTCATAGGCCATAGACTGTTCATCTAAAGGGTATATTTTTGGAAAAAAAAACTTAGAAAATGAGAAACTCAACTCTGTTCTAATTACATCTATGTTATAAGCATTCTACAAAATCAAGTGGAGCATTCTTAACTTCTCTAACAAGCCCCTCTCATGACAACAAATTCCATGGTGTCTTATAGTCCATAATATTTTCTGAGACTTCTATTTCCCTCCTTTCATTTATACTATCTTCTCTTTCTTTGTTCACTAAAGCACTTCTTAGAAAAATGTTCACATTCTTATCACCTAATTCTAAATTCTTGAAAGCCAACTCGAATCTATAACATTTAAAGAATGTTCTGACAGTGGTTGTAAGACCATAAATATGTGGCCGCACATTAAAATGGCTTCCATTTAAACCATGGAATGAGAGATCCTGGTTTGTGACTGCACTCTCTTGCACATAATAATGCTTTGAATAAGTTATTGCTTCTATATGAGCATCATTTGGCTCTTGATAAAAATGAATGTAGTCAGATCCTCTTACCTTGACTACTGGAATGGTATATAGAGACTTCTGAAAAATTGAATTGATAAAACTTGATAAATATTCTTGCCTTCAGCAACTGAAATATTTGGACAGAATGGATATTTGAACACCGCATCAAGATTAGAGTGATCCTTGGGAAAAGAGAAATAAGTAAGATGCTACAATAACAAGCTCAACTATTACTTGAAGATAATGTCTTGAGCTTACATACACAGTACTCTCATTTGAGTGAGAAAACATGATTGAACATTCAAGATACTGAGAATGTCAGAACATAATTTACAGATGAGACTGTTGGATGGTCAAGACTGAAGGCAAAGATGATGCTGCAAATAAATGACTGAAAAAGGATGTTCCAGAGATTTCCTGAGCGTTCCCTAGATTCCCTCATAGCCAGTACATGAGAAAGTTCAAGCAGGATGAACAAAGTGGAGGTTCTCAAATTAAAATAAGGGCAGAAGATTTACTATTCCCATTATAATGGAGAATGCATATGTTACAAAATGATATATATCTCAAAGTTTCTGAGTGAGCTTCTAGTGGTAAAATAATATAAATGAAGATTTCTAGTTAGTGGGTTATAATTATCGTTCATCACAACTTAACAATATAACCTATCTTTCAACTCATTTCCCCATTCAATGTTCATAGGGCCTCTCTGACCAACATTGCAAGTGCCTTGGTCACAAAAAGTTGGATCAGCTTTCATTGGCACCTGGTTGAAAAGGAAAATCTAATAAACATCTGAATTATGTGATATTTTATTTATATAAATGAACAAGATAGAAGGCATACTAACATCAAGTGACAGAACAGGGGAAGCTTGAAATGGGAGTTGTTAGAAAATAATAAAAGAAGAAGCAAACTAAGGAAATTTTTTGAGGAGAATTAAAAAAAGGATGAAGAAAAGACCCAATTTTACCTTCACTAGAGAACAGACATCCTCTCCCAATAGTTTACAAAGCACAGAAGAATTATCTCCTCTCGTGGAGACCTAGAGTAAATGCATAGATTCATTTGCAAAAGCCGATCAAACAAACACGCTTAATTATATCATCTCACTTAAGTGAAGGCAAATTGAAAGTAATCCTTATGCAGTAATTTAAATTCATTGATTTAAATACCAAAGTGATATGTAATTGGAGTGTGAAGCACTCTGAAATCCTACAGAGCATACACGGAAGCAGCAACAAATACGAATTTTAGAAAATTTTCAGTGATGGAGGGTCTGCTTCAATCAAGCAAATAACTGAAGAGTAAAAATTCAGCAAGTACTCAAGAAAAACACGCCTATGAAAGCAACCTATCAATGGAATAACTCACAGAAGTGGGCCAGCTAAAGGGCAGCACTGACTGCACCCAACACCCATTTGGAGTTTGGGGATAATTCCTACCAGAAATCAGAAACAAGGACATAAGACATCTCTTCCAGCTTGAAGAGTCTGTTGGCCAGAATCAATAATTCATTTCCCTTGTCCCATTTTCCCTTCGAGGAAGGAAGACGCCAAATATTGAGAATTGACATGTTAATTCTACAAGAACAGGAAGCAGCAGGAACTCAGAGGAGGAACCTTTGTTTCCTCATGTTACTGTAGGCAGAGAGAATAAACACAGAATCAAACCTTTCAAGCTCCATTCACTCTACTATGATCCTCCCAGAACCTCCTATCATGATTTCACTGAGCATGTCCTATACATTACCTGCCCTCTTCCTCCCCCAATTTCCAATGGCCTCCTCTCAGGTCTCTAAATGATTGGCTGACACGGCTGTTGAATCAATCCAGGCAGCAAGTTTCCTTTAGATTTATTTTCCGGTTAGTTTAACATCAATTATTGTTCTGATGGCCTAAGCAAAGTCCATGCTGGGATTGAAAGATTAGCATTAAGGTGCTGGAACATGTTATGAATGAAACCTTACCATTAACAGTATTGTCAATTTTGTTGCCTAACATAAAATTGGGAGAGACAGACAGATGGACAGACAGAGAATCTCTCAGGAGAAACTCTCACCACCTAGTGTGATGGCATTGCTCTGTGCAGATGGACAGATATACCTACATGATTGAAAAAGTCATATAGAAATAAATGCTCAGCATTCACAGTAAATCTACTGTGGAGAAGGCTGAATGTGATCAATAGATGAGGCTATTACGTTTTTTGACTGTAGTATTGTAATTGTGGTTGTTCTTCTATTGTTACATATACCATTCTCCAGTCTCTCCCTGACTCCTGTAGCTGAAAACTGATTTTTCTTCACACCTATAATCTTGTTATAATATTTCCATTACCTTGTCTATAATACTGATGGCATTTTCCTTTATCTGTTCCATTGTGGATGCACAAAATTATAGCCCTTTTGCTGTTCCCCAGAGCCTGCACAAATAATCTAACCAGCATGGGGAAGATTAATAAACGATAAAGAAGAAATTTATCAACCACTAGGATACCTCTGGTATATGTAGGAGAATTCCATTAAACTGGGGAAACTTGTTCCATGGTATCAAATACCATTTTAAAATAACATTATTGCATAAGGCACTGGAAAGAGGAAGTCAGCTAAGGAGATTAGCAAGAAGACATCTGCTTAAAGAAGTCTGCAGATTTTAGTTCTGCCTTCTCCAAAGAAGAGAGGTAAGGAGATTAGTTTCTTCCCAGGAGATACCCTTAAGGAATCTATTTACATACAAATATTTCTTTCAAAAGATACTCTCAGCCTTGCCTTCAGCATTACCTTCTCACAGAGAATGACCTTATTTTGAGGACATTTTAGAGTGGCTTTTTTTTTTTTTTGCTCTCCTATACATACCATAAATTAAAACAAAATTTATTAAAATGGCATATGTTTTAGCTCTTGCTCATCAGGAATTAGAAATATTTCATACTGACTTTTAGTCAATTATAATTATGAATATACTTTATCTTTACCCAGGATTAAAATATTGACTCTGTATCACATATGCCATTAGATAGCTTTTTCCTACATAAATTCTTCTATGGACTATATTATTTAGCATATAACCGAGTAGATTTTTCTCAGTGATATCACACGTGGCTATATAAAATTAAAAACAATCTCTACTTTCCAATTCTTTGCTATCAACTCACAACTCTTATTATCAACAGATGTATATGATCTTATGGCTTTATAGTAAGGCACATGAGTTCAACAACTGTTATAGGTTCTGGATTCAAACTCTTTTAAATATTATCACCAAATCAATGGGAGATGGCTCTAGAGGTAATGCATACTATCTCATCATCTTTAATCTTTTCCACTATAGTGTAAGCAAACACTTTTTCTGTTCAAATCTTTTTGTAACTTCAGTTTTTTATATTTAGGTTGCTCATTTTTTGAAGTATTTGTAGTAAGTATTCCTACAAATTGAAATAAAATCCATGCATTTATGGAAAAGGTATGTTAAAATGCATTTCCTTATCCTGAATAAATATGGTTGGAGACAAGGATTATAAAATCTTTCATTTTATAATAATAATCTCAGATGTATTATAATGGGTTTTCATGGAGTTCAATCATAAGCTGATTTTCTTTAACATTTTTCCTTCTAAAAATGTATAGAATTGATCTATGGGTGGTTAACAATTTTTTAGAGACTCAATGATAGAAATTCAAAAGAATGTGTGAAAAAAGAGAATGTCATAATTCTAATAACAGAGTACTTTTAAACCACCTGAATTTAGAATAGAGAGATTTGTCTTTCACACACATACATACAAAGTTCTTTGAAATGAACAAATAAAACTAATTATGTAAAATAAAACACATAAGGGAGTTAATAGTTTTAACGGGCTAATTTTTTAGTGATATAACTGAAAATTAATAACTCCTCAGGGGTATATTTACCTTGAGGAATACTAGGGTTCTGTAGTTATGCTATTAATTTTTAAAAAAATCATACTCTTTTTTTGTATTCCAAGAATAGTCATTAAAGTAGTTAAAACATAATTAAATATTTTTACCAATTAATTTTTACCCATTAATAAAAACAAAGTTTCATTGTAATAGATCATAATAATTGAGGATAAAAATATTATCCAGAATCTGAGCACACCAAAGAAAATAAAAATATAAGACTAACTTTTAAGAAGAACTATAAGAAGTTAGTATATCTTCCATACTGAGATAATTGCCCCTAATTTTAAAAATAATTTACTTTTCCATCTTTAAAATCACTATAATATGTATTATACTCCTCTACAGTTAAAACAAGTAAGAAATCAAGTACTGGCAGTGCCTTTATTCATCTAAAATGTTCAAATAACTGCCAAATTGCTATAATTATTTTTATGAGATTTGTAAGGAAGCAAAGTCTGTTGACTACTATGTATCTGTCTTTGTTGGAAAGAATAAATGAGTACATCAAGCTATATTTTATAGCACTATCATTAAAACACAATTATTTTAGTTTTAAATTTTTTAACTTTAATAAAAAATCCTAATTTATGTTTTACTCTGTGTAGATATCACCATCCCATTTTTCTTTGTTATGGGAGAACAAAAATCATAATCAAAATATGCTATTTCATGATCAAGTTTTATGAACAGTTCCTGATTATATTCAGTGTTTGCATGGAAAATAGTCTAGTGAAGTGATTAAAGCTGTATTATTCCTGAAAATAGGATAAAAATTATACCTTTGCAATTCATCAACATCTTTTTCTCAATAAATTTAATTTCTTGAACAACTACATTAACTACCCTTTTAATCACTTTGAAATCCATCCTTCATTTATTTTTATTTTTTTAAAAATTAATATCTTTAAGCACTATGATTACAAACATGTTTATAGTCGGGTTTCTGTTATATAAAAGGACACCCCCTTCACCAGTGCAATATTTCCACCACCATTGAGCCCATCTCCCTCTTCCCCACCCCCTTCCTGTATTTGAGACAGGCATTTCATTTCTCTCATTCACTATCATTGTCATGATCACTGTCAATGTAGTTATTTCTCTAACTGAAATTTGGGATAAGCCTTGGGCTTACCACATACCTTAGGCCAGACCTTCAAGCCCTCATCTCTATTGTTAATGGTTATTATTACAATAATATCTTCTATTTTTCTTAAATCCTATAGATGAGTAAAACCATTGTGTGTTTATCTCTTTCCCTCTGACTTATTTCACTAAGCATAATAGTCTCCATGTCCATCCATGTATAGGAAAACTTCATGAAGACTACATAGTAGTCCATTGTGTATATGTTCTATAGTTCCTTTAACCACTCATCTGTTGTTGGGCATGTGAGTTGTTCCAGATTCTGGCTATTGTAAAAAGCTCTGCAATAAATATCGGTGTGCAGAAAGTATTTTTGTATTGCATTTTTGTGTTCCCTGACTATTTCCCTTGTAATGGTATAGCTAGATAAAATGGGAGATCAATATCCAGTGTTTTGAGGAATCTCCATATTATTTTCCATAAAGGCTGGGCTAGATGACACTCCCTTCAGTAATGAATAAGAGTTCCGGAAATTCATCCTTTAATAGTTTTTATTTTTTAAATCTGAATATCATTTTGTTAGAATAAATAAAAATTAAATAACAGTTGGTTTGGTAATTTTGGTTATTATTTAGAATTCAGTAAAACATTCCTTCATCTCTAGATAAGATATGCCTTCCTATTATTGTATTTCAATTCAAATTAAGATAGAGTATAAAAACTTCACAAACTTTATTATTTTCTTTAAATTCTTTGGAATACTCATTAAATTTTATATTTGTTATAAAACATCTGTTTAAACATTTGTAGCATTTCTGAAAGTTTTCTAGTCAGAATTCTCTGAATATCAATTGTTTTCATCAAAATTTCCTTTTTATATTCTTTAATTTCATTTATAGTTATACCATATGCATTTCTCTTTCAGAGTTCCCATTCTCCTGAGTTAATTTAAAATATCACTTATTTCGTTGGTTTATTTGTTTGTTGGAGTCATACCTAGTAATTCTCAGGGGTTAAGCCTTGCTCTGTGTTCAGATTCTTGAGGGTTATATGTACCATATTTGATACAAAGGTTCAAACCCAGGTTAGTTGACTGCATGCACATTATTATTATTATGTACAGTATTGAATGTATGTACATAATAATAAGTACAGTGCCTTATTCACTGTACTTTTGGACTTATCCCTATAATTGCAATTGTTATCATGAAAACTAGTATTCATAAATAAAATTTATATTGATAAAAAGATAATACATGTGAAATAATTTACAAAGTTAATTATATTGTTGTAAATAGTCATTAATAAAGTATTTAAGCTTTATTAATGAATAAGCACATTATTTCCTATCATATGCATTTATTTCTTCCAAATGATGCTATCACTTGAAAAACAAAAGATATGTAGCGGTAATCATTGCTTCATAAATATTAAACTTAAACCAGAATATGTAGCTTAGCTTCTCTCCTATATAAGCTAAAATTTCTACATTTATAATCTTAGGCATATAAATATATATAATAATTAATTCCTTGATATAAACACATGTATTTCAAATAAAGGATCATCATTTGGTGACACTATATTTATGGATAATGCAGTTTATAATTTATTTTCTACTCTTGCTTTCTTTCTTTAGATGGCTAACCTAATGGATAATATATCATACACCATACGGTCCTAGAATTGCTGGATGGCCTGGTCCACTAACACTTTCTATTAAGATAATCTAATCTAAAGAGTTAAGAGAATGAATTTATTTGATGGTACTCTATTAAATCAATTTAAGCAACCATAAAAGTAGCTATAAAAGAATTTTCAGTATTTTATGGTTGCTAAAATATAATGATCAGGATCTCCTGAGAAAACAGAGTTTCCTTGAGATCAATATCGACATCAATGTGGTATTCCAAAGCTTGTTTCTGCTACTCTCAACTCAATGACTAAAGGTCTGTCTTTGGCTAGCGGCCAATATAAAATATATGGAAATTCCCAGTAATATTAATGATAATAATAATAATAATAATAATATAATACAGCTTCTAGAGAACTGAGGCACTTAGCTCTAATTTATTAATTTAGCAAGATGAAATAAAACTTGAATTAATTATTCTATATGCATCTTTATTCACATATGTCTGTATTAAAATAATGATTTCTCTAAAATTGTAGAATTCGGGTATATAGACTGCAAGTTTTCATGTCAAAAAGTTTCAAGTATGTAAAACCTACAATTAATTTTATCTCTATAATGCTTTATTTTGAAATGTCATATTTAGTTTTTGCCTCATGCACAGAAGAATAACTGTTCTTCTGCTTGTTTTTCAGCATTGCCTTATAGAACCTTGAATTCTCAGATATGTAATATGAAGCTTGGATGTATGCCCAAATTTTTATGCAAATTATTTTAAATATTGTCTAAATGTAACCGAACCCTATGAGTCTTTAGAATTTTATTTGGTTTCACTTGTTTGCTTTTTTGGGTGATTTCTTTGCCAAAGCAAATCACTACCACTTAATAATTAGTAAAACACAATTTGAATAAATGATTTATAGTCATGAAATATTAAAGGCGCATAAATAAACTTCTGAAAATAATACCACTTAAGTCATGAAGAAGAAAATGGTTTACAAATCAATGGTTTCAAAGAGAATTTGCATTTCAAAAACAGTGGCCAATTAGAATGACAAAATAAATTTGAAAGAATAAAGGCAGAGTTTAGAAATGATAAATAATGCCAGAGCCCTCTGAAATCAACATGTGTTGGAGATAATCGATGGATAGAAATGATTATTACAAGCATGGCACAATAAGATTTTTAGCAACAAATATAATGATTAAAAAAAACCAGTTTCCTAATGATATTATGCTAGTAACCTAAGTTTCCACCCAGCTTAGATAATATCCCTCCATGTAATTGACTTTCATGTTTATTCTTTAATCCATAACTAATTTAATTTACTTAGCTAATACATAGATTAAAATTTCTAGCCAATATGCCAGTATACATAATTGAAAAAACATAAGAGAAAACATGCCTCCCTGATTCTCTATACTTCTGATGAGATCTATAAATCTAAATAATGTGGGAGTTAGTATTTATATCATTTTTCTAAGACATTAAAAAAATCAGGCTTATTTTTAACCTCATGATCCTTTTACCTGAGAGATAGCCCAACTCTGTAGAAAAAAAGAAACAAAGAAAATTAGAGCATTATATTTTTTGAATTCATACAGAAGGCTGATTAAATTTAGGAAATATTAGTGATATCACAAGATATTAAATTTTGGAACAATGCTTATTATAATGCATTATGAGAGCAGGACTAGTTTTATGATTGAGAAGATATGATTACAGAAGTTCAACTCTTGTAGAGCTCCAGAAGCTCATGAAAAAAATTTAGACTTTATGCCTAATAAAGTGCAAGCTTTTAAACATTTACTAAATGTAAAATTAAATAAGATAAGTCTATATATAGTATTTATCTAATTTCAGTCAATATGCAGATCTCAGCTCTAATCTTCATAAATGGAAATAATGTGAATCCATTAAATACTTGGATAATTAGTATTTTTTCATCATAAAATCCTTAAGCAAACAATTTCATATTTTTATTTTTGTTGGGGTCAATAAGAGAATGATATTCTATGCTTCAAAACAATTAATATAAGTCAAACTTTAATGGTATTTTATTTCCAAAGATGTACATTTTTAGAGAAGGTATAAGTGAGGATGAGGAAATGCAGGCTTTTATACATTTTAAAAATATTTCATTAGAATAAGTGTCATTCTTCTCTTGAGCTGACAACCTTTTAGTAAAATAAATTAAAAAGTAGATGCTACAAATAAGCCAGAATTTTATAGAGGCCTGAAATGCTTATTCAGCAACTATTAATAGTGTACCATCATGGCTTCTTTTTTTTTTCACACCCCTTTTGGCATTAAAATAAATGAAATAAACCTTGCCACAAGGAGGCTTCATATTGGTCCATAAGGCAGACTATAACTAACTAGAAAATAACTATATAAAAATAACACTTGAAAAATGCAAGATTGATTTTAAGAGAATAACAGAAAAATAGTAGAAATCATAGTATATGTTATTGCATATAGATGTGAAATTTTTTTTTCATAGAAAAAGAATGGCATTTGAGTAGATTCCAATAGATGTAAAATCTATGAATGTAAGGAAAGAAGATTATGGCTAGAGGGAAATCAATCATAACATTAGGACTTTAAGGTACTTCTATATTTGACATGTTTAATAAAACATCAAAGAGCAAGCGTAGCTTTTAATACAGTAAACATTGAGAAGAGTTGAGGAGATGAAGTCAGAATTATAGAAAGGTCACAGAATCCTAAGAGCACTGATAATATCATCCAATAATGATATTAAGATATTAAGCCCAGGTAGAAATTTCTATTGATAAGCTTTTTTCTACCATAGTATGGTAGCAATGGAGGTGGTTTAAATTGAGACTAGCATTAATGTACTTTGAAAATGCATTGAATATGGAGAAAGAGAAAAATAGAAAGGACAATCCAATCTCATAGCCTGCACAGTGGAAAGCTGTGGGAAAATAAAGGACTAATTTAGGACACATGAAAAATTGAGAAACTTATTAGACTTTCAATTTGAGAGATTAAACAGGTAAAAGTCAACACAAGCCTGGATTTTGAGGAAGATAGGAGAAACTGGATATATAAATGTGGTCATATGATCAGATTTCACCTGTGTGATAGTCAGAGACTATTCCTGTAGAACTAAACTATTATTGTAGTAATCTATTCAACATAAGATAGTAAATAATAGTCTAATTAGATAGCTACGTGCAAGCTTCTACTATTGGTTTTTCTATCTTTAGTTGCTGGCCAAGAGTTTAACACAATATATTTGGAAAGCTATCTGGCCAAGGAGCAGGAAGTGAATTCTTTATATCTCTAATTATAGCCTTAGGATACACTCTGAAAGATGGAATTAAGAAGTAAAATTGTTTTGAAGCATGCTGCCAATGTGATTTTTGACAGAAGAAATATTAAGTTATAGTCCCACTAGGAGAATAGTCAAATTCTATTTACACTGTAGCCTGTGTTTATATTTGTTGTTTTACTATTTGCTCATTAAGCACTTTATTGACGAGATGTTGATAATCTATAGGTGATTGGGGTCAGAGAGAGAGCACAATGGGTAGGATACTTGCCTACTGGTAGGGTAGGGTAGAGTCAGTACACTGCTGACCCGGGTTCAATCCCCAGTATTTCTTATGGTCCCCAGAGCCTGAGAGAAGAATTTCTGAGCACAGAACCAGTAGTAACCTCTGAGCATTGCCAGGAGTGAGCCAAAAAAAACAAACAACAACTAAAAAAGAAATATTCCACAGATGAGGAAAAAGAATCTATTACTATAAAAATGCAACAGGTGGGGCCCGGGAGATAGCATGGAGGTAAGGCGTTTGCCTTTCATGCAAAAGGTCATCGGTTCGAATCCCGGTGCCCCATATGGTCCCCTGAGCCTGCTAGGAGCAATTTCTGAGCATGGAACCAGGAGTAACCCCTGAGCACTGCCGGGTGTGACCCAACCCCCCCCCCCAAAATGCAACAGGTATGTCTAAGACTTCAAGTATGTCTATGGCAGCTTGAAATGTCTCAGTCATTTCAGATTGCCAAAACAAAATAGCATATATAGATGACTGAAGTCATGGATATCTCCCAGTGTCGGATATCTCCCAGTGTTGGAAGATCAAAATACCAGCTAAGAGTTCCTTATGGAGATGATCTCCAAAGCCTGAAGATGGCGCTCTTCTGTGTCTTGATCATACTCTTTCTTGGAGATGCACATATACAGAGAAAGAAAAATCCCTTTCTTTTAAGTTTTCAGGTAAGACTGAGTTCCATTGTGATGGTCCATTTCTTTAGCTAAACATAACATCAGTGAGTCTTAAGGATCCATCTCTAGAGTTCAATCATCTTAGCATCACAACTTCAATATACCAACTCAGGGAAGACTCTAATATTCCATCCAAAACAATGAATGTAAGAAAAGCAATAGAAAAAAAGCTCATCAATCAATGGTGATTGACAAATGGAAGCACAATATTGACTCTAGGAAGCTCAGGATGAGTCTAGAACTGAAGGATGCAAAGCAAGCTACAAATTTGATCTATAGTAGAGCTCGAGGATTTACAAACTCTTGCAGAGAAAGGCTGAAAGAGTTAATGTCAGTTGCACAAACCAGAGGCCAATCTGCAACTTCTTGTCATGAGACACCCGATATTTGTGGGGAGGTTAATTGCAATCTTTGAAGTATAGGATAAAGGTTGGTTTTCACCAAAGATGGCCATCATAAGAGGTAGATGATACTAATGTTCAGTCGTTTAAATGCTCAGTAATTGCGATCTGAGTGTTCTTATACCCTATATTTGGTTTAATAGCTAAATATTCAAACTAGAGTCAAGAACGCTGAAAACACAAGATCTAAACTTCAGAAGTCAAACCTAAAAACATGTTTGCCCAGCTGGCAGGCTGTAGGAATGGAAGAGAATTTGGGGACAGTGGTAGAGAGAAATTAATAGTGGGAGTGGAATTGATGCTATAGCATTGTGGCATGTCTAAAACTCAACTATGAATAACTGTAAATTTTAGAAATTTGGTAGATATATCTTTTAAAATAGTCCTTGAAAAATGTTTTAAGATAAAAATAAAATCACTTGGGGCTGGAGAAATAGCATGGAAGTAGGGCATTTGCCTTGCATGAAGAAGGACGGTAGTTCAAATCCTGGCATGCCATAGGGTACCCTGAACCTGCCAGGAATGATTTCTGAGCAAAGAGCCAGGAGTAACCTCTAAGTGCAGCCTGGTGTGATCCAAAAAAACAAAATAGAGAAGTCACTTGTTCCAGCCTCTCAGGAACTAGAACTGAAGATGTCCTGGGGATGGAGCATTTGTCTTGTAGATGGGCTACCATGGATTTAATCCCCAATACTGCAGAAATAAAAAATATATGTAAACTAAACAATAGTCCCAACTTTTTCAGGAACTTTTGATCCCTCTCTTCATTTTCTTCTTAATAACCAGCTTTGAAATAATAGATTTGTTGTGGTGTTTCTAAGTGATGGAAAACTTCATTTATTGTTTTCCATTTGTTTTTTTGTAATGGTAGTCAGGATTTTCTCCTGGCTTGTACTCAGGGCTTCTGAGTGAGGATATGGGGGTGAGGGATAGAAACTGGGTCATGTTGTAAAGACAAGTATTTTATCTACTGTATTATCTCTCCAGCCCATTATTACTTTTTCTTTATCATACCAATTTTGTGGACATTTTATTTCTAGCTCCATGGATCAAGATTTTATTAATATATTTTACAACTTGGTGAAACCTCCAAATTCCAGTATGCTGAGACCTTCTTAAACTCGAATTCATGTAATTGAGCAACTCACTTTTAGGTAGTAAATCTAGCACAAGTTTATTGTATCTCTTTATCTAATTTATCTTTGGGTTGAGAATTGTTTTTTTTTATTTTATAATACAATAAAAGAGCATTTATGACTCTGTTCTTCATTTTTAGTCAATGTCAGTGGGACAATCCAAATTAACATATTATAATGCTATATATTATAACATATTATAATTTATGTATTATAATGTTATATACTATCTGGTGTAACATTGTATGTTATATAACAGTATATATTATAATGTGTTTTGATATATTATATCACTAAACATTTATTCTCAAGTTAGAAGGAAAAAACATTTTGTTATCTGAACATTTTCCTTTTAGAGCTAAACAATATGTATGGCTTAGTTTTCTCTTAAAAAAGGAGTTCTGTTACATCTTATCCTTGTCATCTATTAAGTGCTCTGAAATTCAAAAAGACATAAAAATATTAAAAACTTGGGCTGGAGGGATAATATACCAGGTAGGTGCTTTACTTACATGCTGATTTCCACATCCCAAAACCATGCCAAACAAAATGACACCTGAGCATAGAACAGAAAGTAAGCCCTGAGCACTGCCAGATGAGGCCCCCATCAAAACAAATAATATATATATAAAACAATTTTAAAACATACATGTTACTTAATGACTATGGCAAAGAGTCACCAATTTGAATTTACAGTATTTTTCCCTGTTGTTACAGCCATCAGCTGCTTTCAGTAAGAATATAGTAGCAAAGTCTACAATGATAAAAATAATCCCAGGTGCTTTGATCTTATTTTAAGGTACAAACTCTTTACATAACTTGATATAGTAGACTGTAATTTTAGTTGTCTTAGAAGAAATGGACTAAAATTGTAAATTCTATTCACTGTTTGAGAAAACAGTAAGTCTATGTATTTAAATCTTACTAATGACATATCAAAGACATTTAAAAGTTAGATGAGAGAACTGGAGAGACAGCATGGTGGCAAGGCGTTTGCCTTGCATGCTGACAGCCTGGAACAAACCAGGGTTCCATTCCCAGCACCCCATATGGATACCTAAGCCTGCCAGAAGCAATTTCTGAGCACAGAGCCAGGAGTATCTTCTGTGCATGGCTGGATGTGACCCAAAACAAACAAACAAACAAAAAGTTAAAAGAGAAACATAAGTCTAATGTTGAGACATTTCAATGTTGATTTAATATGAAACTCAACTACAAACATGTTTGCAATCATGGTACTTAATTAAAGATATTATTTTAAAAATAACATATAAAACAAGTCGCTTGATTTTCCCAATTGTCGCAAGAAAGAAATTTTACATTTTAGTAGCTTTATGAGATTAATATATTGAGTATTAAACCCCATGCAAAACTTTTATGCATTCTCTTGCTAGCATGAAAACATTTGAAGGCTAAAGAAAAGCAGCACGGTTCAAGGAGACTAGATTCCTTGGAAAATTCAAGAGAGTGATTTATGATGGGCTTGCAAGAATAGCCTTGCTTGTTGTGTGTGTACAGTTGTTTACTGAAGCATATGAGAGATTGGGGAGGGGGCCATTAATGTGGTTAGAACTCAGTGTGAATGTTTGATTATCTGAAGTCTAGATTATATTTCTAAAGCCTGTCCTTGAGAGCGGTTAAAGTTCAGAATTGACATATTCAGGATTATTATAGGGAAGTAGAAACAGGTATGTTTTTGCTTCCTACATGGCCCCTCACCTAAAAATTACCTGAGCTTTTAGATGACGTTTCTATCAACACAGATTCCCCATTTGCATGTACCTTAGCTTTCTGACTCTTCCATCTCCGGTGGAGAGAGTTTTCCCACCTGCAGAGCACTTTAGGAAGGAAGAAGCCATAATCTGCTCTTCCCCATAGAAAGGCTCCCCACAGGAGTTCCCACATTTTATTGTTCTCAAAGAAGGCACCTGACTGACTGTTTTGTACTGATACTTCTTTTCTCACGATGTGCAAAAGAACGTTCTGTGCATTTTATCATCAGACGTATCACTCTTGAAGAAATGCTTTAGTCTTACAACGACTCCTGCAAAGTGAAGACAAATGCAACCGAACTCATTGTCTGAGTTGTCACTTGACTACGGTTCATTTTCTCTCCTGAGTTGTCCGCCGTGTGATAAATGTCTGGATCATTTCCAATTTCCTCTTTACGTGCTATCTCTTGGTTCTATCAAGGTTATCACTAAACACCTCTCCTGAATATAATAGCTATTATTTCTACAAGGTAATGAAGAGTGGATTCTATTTTATTTCTGGTCTGTCACTCTCCGAGCAGTAGTTGTACTTAATGTTTCTTACCTGCTAACTAGGCTAAAGTTTCAGGCAATGAAATATATGTATTTTATTCTCCCTGGAATAAGATCTGATACTTCAGTATATCCATTTATGCCTAAAGGAGATACGTAAACTCAAAGAAAGTAACTTAACTTTTCCAAATTATCATTCCAAATTATCCAAATTTTTGAATAGAGCTGGAATACAAACATGACTCAATAGGTAGCTCCAGCATTTCCTTATAACTAGACAATTATTTTCCTCCTAGATAACATATAAGTGGGAAGATATCAGTCATCCAGACAATATGGGAAGCTGGTGTCCACTGTATAAATACTGATTGATTCCACCATCACCCCCGCAAATCTATGTGCTGTGCGCATTCAAAAACTGCCTGCTGGGGCCCGGGAGATAGCATGGAGGTAAGGCGTTTGCCTTTCATGCAAAAGGTCATCGGTTCGAATCCCGGTGCCCCATATGGTCCCCTGTGCCTGCCAGGAGCAATTTCTGAGCATGGAGCCAGGAGAACCCCTGAGCACTGCTGGTGTGACCCAAAAGCCACAAAAAAACAAAACAAAACAAAACAAAACAAAACTGTCTGCTACCATACTTCCTAAGACACTCTGATCTTTGCATTTTTCCAATCTCCCAATTTCCCAATTTTTTTAGACTCATGTATCTGTGTGTGCACTAAGATAAATGACCTTGGTGAAGCCTCTATTCCAATATGGTCCTAGAGCAAGTGTTCAATAAGTGAGGCTTGTTAGAATTATTATTTTTAATGAATCATCAGTATTTTAATAGAGAACTTGATTCTGAACAATAAAAAATAAGTAAATGTAGGAACTGAAAACACACTGAATTTTTTAATGTCTTTGATTAATTAAAGTTAAGTCTAAATATTAAAAGCATTGTGTTCTTTAGTAGGTTATAATCTGATTTTGTTTATGTCATACCTGGTGGTGTTCTGGGCTTATTCTTGACTCTGAGTTCAGGGATCATTTCTGGCAGGACTGGAGGATCGTATGTGGTTCTAGGGAATAAATTCGAGACTACTAAATGCAAGGCAAGCACCCTACCCAATGTACTATCACTGCAATTCCAAACAGAATAAACTTTTTGAAAGATCAAGTTTTGGTTTCTATAAAAATCTCTATCAACTTAATATTAAAACAGATGAAGAACCAACAGCTAGAGGGGCTGGAACAATAGCACAGTGGTAGGATGTTTGCTTTGCACATTGTCAACCCAAATGGACGGGGGTTGACCCCTAGTATCCTATATTGTCCCCTAAGTCTGCCAGAAGTGATTTCTGAGCACAGACCTAGGAGTAACCCCTGGGCATTGCTGGGTGTGGGCCAAATAACCACCACACACACACACACACACACACACACACACACACACACACACACCAAATAGCTAGAGAAAGGTGTGATTAAAATTATGGATCATACCAAGACTTTTGCATGACTGAAAAATCTCAGTGTCCTCAAGTCCTTCTAAGGATTTATTTGCATGTCTAATAATGTTGATTTAAACATCATAGTTAAGTTTAGTTGAAAGAAATAGAAAACACTTCCTCCTGGAGGAAGTAACTTGGCTAGTACTATTTTCATGACAACACCCTAAAAGTTTAGAAGCAAGAACATTTATTCCCAGGGGATTTTATTTAATGTGTCTCATATTCCTTAAATAAAATTTTAATCAGCTTGCCATGTCAATCTCATTGCTCAATATCACTGGTCTATTGATTTCAAATAATAGAGTCTAGAATTCTACCCTTGATTTCTATCTCTACTCAAAGACTTTCTCTAAATGAAATAAGTATCTTATTGACTATTCAAATCTGAGACTTTTGAAAGACAATAATGAGAAAATGAATCATCAATTAGCTATCATGATGAGTAGCGATGATGATGCCATCAATGTCCAAAATATAAGATCAATATATGTTTAGTATTTTTTATTATTTATAAACCTATTTATTGGCATTTGGGCCATACCCAGCTATATTTAGGATTTATTCCTGGTCTTTCCTGAGGGATCACTCCTGGCAGTACAAGAAGATTGAACTAAGGTGAACCTTGTACAAGGAAAATGGCTTAAACTTTAACCTGTCTCGACGCCAGAACTGATTTCTTTTTATGAGAACAAAGTTCTCATATGCAAAGTCTAGAGTCAAAAATTTTGCTTTATTAGGCAAGAGTGATAGAATAGCAGTAGGGCATTTGCCTTGCATACTGCTGACCCAGGACAGACTGCAGTTCGATTCCCAGGGGTCCCATATGGTCCCCTAAGCCAGGAACGATTTCTGAGAGCATAGCCAGAAGTAGCCCCTGAGTGTGATAGGATGTGGCCCAAAAACAAAAAAAAAAAGAAAGAAATTTATTTTTTTAAAATGATAATCTCATAATGCAAGTTATTCGAGTAGCTTGGAGTAGCTATGGAAATGAACCAGCCCGTTAAAGATGAAGTGAACTTTTAAATATATTTAAATCTTAATCCACATATATCCTGTAGACATCAAAATAATTATGACATGTAAAATTCTATTTACAACACTTTGTTCATATTTAATTTGATATTTCCAGTAAAAGAATTCTCAGTTTCAAGGACAATAAATTTAGAAATTTTCAACAAGAGAAGTGAATCATTTTTTCAGCAAGAAAAATGAGTCAAGGAGACTGAATCAATTCTCTTTTTTCAGTAGATAGCATTCTCCTTGCCAATAATCTTAAAGTATTGCCAACACAGACAAAAAAAAAGAGCTTCAACAACAGCTAATATTTCCATAGGAAATTTCCCCTGAAAACAGCCTTTGTCTACATTCCAATTAAAATAAATAAAAACCACCATATACATTGTAAAGAAAAGAGAACTGTACAAATAGAACTGTAAAAAAAAATGAGGACAGTCAGCTATTTTTAAAATTCCTTTTAAAAATATTTTAAGGTCATCCCAGCTGTGCTCAGAGCTTACTACTGACTCTGTGCTCACTCCTGGAAACCTTGGAACCATTTGATGTGCTAGGAATCGAACCTCTTTCAGTTATATCCGAGGCAAGTGCCTCTTCTATTATATTATCTCAAGCCCAGGAAGATCCACATCATAAGGAGTGCTAGATTATACCTGACATTATTACAGACTATAACGTTGAAATTTTAATTTCAATACATTTTTTATTCTTTAAAGGAATGCTATTTTATTTTTCCTAGAATTTTGGTTTCAATTTCTCAATTATTTTTTCATTATTTTTCCTTCAATTCAATTTTAAGATTTGAACAAGACCACAAGGAAGGTTTAGGAAATGTGTCAATCACTTCTGTTTTGGTCAGTTCTTTTCTGGGTTCAAACTATAATCCTTGGCCATATAAAGAACAAAAATTATAGATGCTGGTTCTAAAGAGCATGCATACACAGTTTTTTCACAGTTGATTTTTCTTTCCTTTATTGTTGTTGGTTTTTCTTCCAAAGAGCACAGCAAGATTTAACAGAATATTGTTCGATTCAGCATTAACTGAGCACCTGCTGACAAGTTTAAGACTTTGAGTTTCTGTAAGTCATTATTAGCAATTGAAACTTTTTCCTTCACATGTAATCCTGTGCAGAGAATTGTGTGTATGCCTGCTCTTGCTGCACATGTGTGCATGTAAATATACGTTAGTCTAAACCCACTGGGAAGGTGCTCCTATTTTTGTTATTAACTTAACAATAATTTAGTAAACAACTTGAAATCACAGAGAGTCCTGGAGAGTGGCTTTATTTTCTTCTATGTGAGCCTAAATGGAAGAGTACTCACACCCTGTCCTCGGAGAGCTCATATATCAGGAAATCCAGATGGGCACCTTCTGGACAGCATCCTGTGAACATCGGACACGCTCGTGATTCAGCAAAAGCATGATTCATTTTGCAAATCTGTTTTTCTCAAAGAAGTTCTGGTACCTGATCATACTAGGCAGACTCACAAAGCAGTTTATATAGGTTATCAGAGATGTATGAATTTAGGATCTGAAAACAGCATAGTTAGTTTTAGTATAAAATTAACTATAGGGCCAGAGCAATAGCACAGTGGGTAGGGTGTTTGCTGAGCACGTGATCATTCCCCCTAGTTTTATCCCCAGCATCTCGTAGGGTTACCTGAGTTTACTAGGACAATTTGTGAGCAAGAGCCAGGAGTAACACCTGAGCATTTCTGGGTGTGGCCTAAAAAGTAAATAAAATTAAATAAAATTAACAACAATTTGGGTTGCATTACTGGTGACTTCATTCTTGCTGATGACACTACAATATCTAAAGAAAACGTATCATGATTTTAAAACATATAAGTGCCAGAAAGATAGTACAACACGTAAGGCACCTAACTTAGTAGTACTTAATCAGTGTTCAATCCCCAGAATCACATATGATCCTCTGATCCCACCAGGAGTGATCCTTGAGTGCAGAGTCAGCAGTAAGCCCTGAACACCATAAGGTATGACCCCAAACCAAATAACAATAATAAAATAAATAAAAGCAAATGAGAAAATAAAAGGAGAGGAGGTGAAGATATGAGGAGACAAAAAGACCAAGAGACCAAGGAACAAAAGAATTAGGTGACTCAACCTACAATATAGTAGCATTATATCATTATTATAGACCTCTTTTGTGGTATGAATAAGTTTCTACAGTTATCTTCTAATTAACTTTTTCATTTGTTTATTGTTCATTTGTTTTATTTGTTTATTTTCATTTGTTTATTGTTCATGAGATAGGTAATGAGAAATGATGAAATATAATTGTGGATGCCAGAGAGATAGCACAGTGGTAGGGCGTTTTCTTTGCATGCAGCCAATCCAGGATAGATGGTGGTTCGAATACTGGCATCCTATATGGTCCCCAATGCTTGCCAGGAGCAATTTCTGAGCACAGCCAGGAGTAGGCCATGAGCAACAACAGTCGTGACCCAAAAATTAAATATATATACATATATACAATATAGTATTTATAATTTGTATTATATATAAGTGTATATTATATATATTTTTAATATAATTTTTATTTTTAAACATGTTGGGTTACATAACATTGGCAATCATATTTTAGGTACAAATTAACATAAAATCGGGGGAACTCCCATCACCAAAAAGTCCTCAGTCCACCTCAGTTCCAATCCTAGTTCCCATATCCTCTCCCCTACC